>CATIWF010062342.1:0-45812 GCA_949630135.1 Balakata baccata
GGATTGTTGTGGTTTGCTACAACCCAATAAGGTGAGAAGTTGAAGAAAAATCAAGAAATTATAAAGGTATAAATTCTGAATTTTCTTTGGTTAAATTAGTTTTAATTGGCACATGTATAATCCTTTGATTTGGGTTTTGAAAATTTTATTTTCCGCTGTGTTATATGTATGTGATACATTATCAAAACTCTTCATGTAGGAATAGCTAGCACTAGTGTAGAAGTTAGCCTGTATTTTATTTCTTCAAAACTACTTTGACATTCTGAATTCCGTTTGAATGGCACATTCTTTCTTAGCAATTTAGTCAAAGGGTTAGCAATCAATGAAAATCCATCAACAAATCTGCGATACTACCCGACTAAATCCAGAAAACTACGTACCTTTGCAACATTCTTAGGAGCTTCCCAATTTACTATGGCCTCTATTTTCTTTGGATCTAACTTTATGCCTCTGCCTCATACCATATGTCCAAGGAACACCACATGGTCTAACCAAAATTCACATTTGCTCAATTTAGCATATAATAGTTTTTCCATCAAAATTTGCAGTATAACTCTCAAATGTTGTCCATGTTCTTCCCTATCCTTTGAATACACCAATATGTCATCAATAAATACTATGACAAATTTATCCAGATGTGGTTGAAAGACTTTCTTCATTAGTGCCCTAAATGCAGCTGGAGCATTAGTCAACCCAAATAGCATGACTAAGAATTCATAGTGCCAATACCTGGTTCGAAAAGCAGTCTTTGGAACATCTAGCCATGCTACCCTTAGCTGATAATAGCCTGACTTCAAGTCAATCTTGGAAAATATGTGGGCTCCCTGTAACTGGTCAAACAAATCATCAATTCTAGGTAGTGGATATTTGTTCTTAACTGTGACTTTATTCAGTTGTCTGTAGTCAATGCACAATCTCATGGTACCATATTTCTTCCTAACAAAAAGCACTATTGCTCCCCATGATGAAACACTAGGTTTAATATAATCAAGTAATTCCTATAATTGAGTCTTCAATTCTTTCAACTCAACTAGAGCCATTCTGTAGGGTGGTACTGATATTGATGCTGCCTCTAGTACTAAATCAATAGTGAACTCTACTCTCTAGCAGGTGGCAATTCAGGTAGATCATCTAGAAATACATCTGGAAATTCATCTAGAAATTCATTCATTATTGGTATATTTTCAAGTAAACTATTGCTGGTTCTAGTATCAGTCATGTGTGCTAAATATGCCTCACATCTACCCTTGATCATTCTAAATGCCTTTATAGTAGATACTAAACATGTAGGTACAAGTTTTCTTTCATTCAGAAATATAACTCTCGGCTGGTCTGGAGACTCTAAAATTACTTCTTTAGTGAAACAATTCACTATTGCATGGTGTTTAGTTAGCCAGTCCATTCCCAGTATCACATCAATTCATACAATGACAATAAAATTAAATCAGCTTGCAACTTGGCTTGATCTATGTGTATTAAACAGTCACGACATATATTGTTCATAGCTACTATTGTTCCCAGTGGAGTACTTACATTTATGCTAGTTCTCGAGGGTTCATGCTTTTGATGTAATTTAGATGCCATATGGGATGAAATAAATGAATGCCTGGAACCTGGATCTATTAATGCATATGCTGGTACATCATACATAAAAATATTACCAGTGACAACTTCTAGAGCATCAACTACCTCCTGTCTAGTCATGGCAAAAACTCTAGCCTATATGGAAGGTCTAGAATTCTAACCCTCAGATCTGGTCACACCTCTGCTTGTTGCACCAGTCATGCCTTTACCTCTACCTTGTGTTATACTGGTGCTACCCACTCTAGGTGCCTCCACTGTGGTCTCTGATATCCCTCTACCTCTACCAGTCTCAGCCAGTCTAGCTCTCTATGGACAGTCTCTATACATGTGATCTAATGACCCACATAAATAATATGCTCTTGTGAGCATTCTGCATTCCCCTGTATGTTGTCTCACACAGTGAATACAAGTCAGCCTCTCCTCCATATATTGACTATGTCCTCTGCTAGAATAAAATGAAGTTGCAGTAAAACCTCTAGAGCTTGAGTGTGTACCCCTGTTACCAAACTATAGAGGTAAGAATGTATGCCCCTTTTCCTATCTCCTATTAGAATCTACAAGAAATTCTCTTACTGCCTTTCTAGATTGTTGTTTTGCAGCTTCTTTCGTTAACCTTTATGCCCTACTTGCAGTAGCTCTAAGTCTAGTGTAGCTATCAAGATCAGTAGTTGTGATCCTATTCCTGATCTCATATCTAAAGCCCTCTTCAAACTTTCTATAGTTGTCTCTTTTAGTAAAGACCATAAAGGTGGCATAATGAGAGAGTTTATTAAATTGTACCTCATACTCTACCATAATCATGTTTTCTTACTTTAAATTTAGGAACTCTCTCCTTTTCTCATCTTTATATGCAGCTGGCATATAGTTATTTTGAAATTCCTTGACAAAATCATCCCAGGTGAGAATAAGAGGTTGTACATCATTGGCAAGAATTGTTTCCCACCATTCATATGCAATACCCTAGAGCAAAAATACCGCATAATCAAAATTTTCCTCAGGAATACATTTCATCATATTTAATATCCTTTGTGTTCTCTTGAGCCAAGTCTCAGCCTCTGCTGGATTAGTGATGCCATAAAAATAAACTGCACCTTGTTTTTTGAGCTTGTCATAATACCTTTCCCTTTGCTTTTCTGGCCCCCGTATTTCCTGCTCTAGGTTCTCATAGGGTATCTCTGCATGTGAGGATTAGGATGCATGTATTGGAGCCCTAACTCCTAATGCAGGCTGGTCTTTGTGTGAGTGATGAGATGCCTCAAGTGAATGATGTTCGGCTTGCCTCTCTCTCCTTGGTGAATTATGCTCTACCATGGCTCTATAGCACATGAAATTATATCACTTAATAATGTTCAAGACATATGATGCACATGTTATCATATTATAATGCATATGCATGTTCCCAAAGAACATATCCCTGCTCTGATACCAAGCTTCAAAAGGTTGAGGTACTATATCATTTGTATGAGTAGTAGGCTCGGGATCGTGAAGGATTTTGATCATGTATCACATACATATAACGTAGCGGAAAATAAAAATTTTCAAAACCCGAATCAAATGATTTTACATGTGCCAATTAAAACTAATTTAACCAAAGAAAATTCAAAATTTATACCTTTATAATTTCTTGATTTTTATTCAATATCTCACCTTGTTGGGTTGTAGCAAACCACAGCAATCCAATCTTGGATTGTCTCTAACAATATCCACGTGAAGACGAGAGGATCAAACCACTAGGGAGATGGCTTGAACATACCTCAAAGTGCTAGCAATGGTGTATGTTCATATGAGAAGAAAATTAAACTCTTTAATTTTCTTGTTGTCTCCAAAAATTTTTCTTCTCCCAAAAATTTTTCCTCATCTATTTTCTGTCTTTTGGAGTCTTTTTTATCTAAAAGAAAATCAAAAAAGTCGATCTAAATTGAAAGGAGAAGAAAATGAAAAGGGTTTGGCCTGCCAGGCCAGCGTGGGCCCGTCAACCCCTCTGAGCAATTTTTTCCCGCAATCTTATCGCGAACCAACTCAAAATAATTGTCTCATATTTTGGATTCCATCCAAAGTCATTTTACTCATTTTTTACATCTCCAATGCATATGACCCATTAGGTTCCCGACAAAAATCAACTGATAAAGCCTAAATATGCTATTTATATAGATGAAGTAACAGTAAGACCTTATGAAATACAAGAGCTTCATAAGTAATGTAAGATACGAGTTGTTCCCAAGAGATATAGATCTCTTATAAGCAAACAAAATTGTCGTATTGCTCATTAAAGATCATGAGCATGGTACTTATGAAGAGACTCTAAAAAGTTCAGAATATGACTAATGGCCATAAGACATAAGACGATATGGATTTCATGTCTATAAACCAAGTAAGGACTTCGGTTGATCCACCTAATGGGACAAAGCCCCATTGGGTACAAATGGGTCTTTAAGAAGACCGACATGGAAGATAATGCAATTGCCTATAAAGCTAGAGTTGGTAGTCAAAAGACATCGTTAAAGACAAAGGTTGGCTTTGACAAGACTTTTTACTCCATATAGTATGCTTAAATCCATCAAGTTACTCCTAGTCATTGCTACTCATTGTGATGAGATTTTGCAAATAGATATGATGACAGGTTTCATTTTGGAAATCAGACTTAAGATGTGTATATAACATAACCTAAGAGATTCATATCTAATGATAATGAAAGAGGATACAAATTGCAAAATCCATTGATGGATTAGTGCAAATATACGGGGGTTGAAACATCTAAATTGGTGAGAGAATCAAAGAGTTTGTTTTCTCAATATGTGGATGATTCATGAGTTTTCAAGAAGGTTAGTGGGAGTGCCATTTTGTTCCTAGTGATGTATGTGGAATGTCACTATTAGTAGGAAATGATCTTTCATTTGTAAGTTAGTAAATTTATTACTCTAAAATAATTCTCCAAGAAGGATTTTAAAAGTAACCTGCCAAAAGGAAATTAAGATCTATAGAGCTAGATCTAAGAAGTTACTCATTCTTTCTTAGTCTACATAGCTAACATGCTAAAATGGTTAGCATGAAGTAGTCTATGAGAGAATCTATTCCTATGATTAATAAGGATTACTCCCTCTAAGTCATTATGTCTAAAGACATAAGACAAATAGACTAGCATGGATGAGATTCCATAAGCTTGGTATATTGGATTTATTATGTACTATGCTGTGTACTAAGCCTAATGGATATCATGCTATGAGTGTCATGAGTGGATATCAATATGATCCCATCAAGGGATTATGGATAACTGTTAAGAACATCCTTAAATACTTGAGAATGATTGAGGATGTATTCTTGGTTTAAGGAGATAGTAAGCTTAAGGTAAGCAGAATTATATATGCCATCATCCAATTCGACAAGGATAACTCAAAATCCTAGTTGGGCTATGTATTCATATTAAATAATTGTCTAGTCAATTGGAAAAGTTCCAAACAGATGATGACTAAGGATTCCGCAACTTAAAGTACATTACAGTTTCCAAGGCAGCTGAGAAAGTAGCTTGGAAAGGGAATTCATCACAAGGTAGAAGTGATTCCTAGTATTGTAAGTCCAATATGATTGGAACAACAATAGAGCCACTGCATATGCAAAGGAATCATGATCTCATCAAAAGGTCTAAATATGTACTCAATCTTATCAATTGATTTTAGAAATCAATGGTAGATGTGATGAAATGAGAAAAAGAGTTCCCACTAATGAGAAAATATCTGATAGAGTCACTAAACAAAAACCCCAAAAGGAATATGATAGTCATATCTTCGCCTATAGTGTAATGTACAATAACGATTGGCTTTAGTGCAAGTGGGAGATTGTTAGAGATGTACCCAAAAGGCAATCGCCTTTGGCATTTAGTGTACACATTCATGAAGGCATTCTTTCATTATATTAGTATTCTTTTGCATATGAATTGATATAGATTTTAAACTAGTTAATGAAAGTCTATGATATGAAACATAGCATGAAGGAAATCATGATGGGATCATGATAATGAGATTTCTATCATGTGTAATTATGTTAATATCTAAATTATCCCTAGTCATAAGATCAACAAGATGGGACATTGTTGATCCGGATAGACTAGCACATGTTATACTCCTTGATTGGATCAATAGTAGATCTCATAAGCTGTGAACATGAGATGTTCAAAGTTAACATGTGGATGCTTGCTAAGAGTAGTCAAGTGCATTGGATGACCTGCTATGAGTCAATCATATGGATTATCTATTCAAATGTCAATGATAGTCTCATCATAGCAATGACACAAGTATCCTTAGACTTGAGGTACTAAAGGATATCTTGGATACTGATTATGTGCTTTGACTCCATTCCTTGTTACCTCATAGAGGTCACTCATAGGGTGGTGATTGGGTACAACTTGAGGTATTTGAAGATAATTGGGTAGTGAATAGAGGATTCACTACTCCTAATAGAAGGAGAGTATACCCATGGCCTCTTGTTGAGATTATTACTCGGGAATCCCTGGCCAGAGTGGAAATGTCCTGAAGATGGCCTTTAGTGACATGTCTAATAGAGTAATGGGTCCCAAGGACAAGATCTAACATCATTTGGGCTAGGTGTGATGTAGTCAGTCTAACGGGAGTTGACACATAGTCCATGCTTTGAACTGAGTGGGGTATAGGATGGTAAAATGATGAGTTGCACATATTGTTGTATATGGAAATGTTCATAGTCAAACTACTGACTTTCCGGTCAATTGGGGGTCATGATGTGTTGCTAGATACCACTCATGACTTGCTTGAATTAATTGTTAATTCGGGTGGCCAACATAACTGGAAACCTAATGGGTCACATGCATTGGAAGTGTGAAGAATGAGTAAAATGGTCTTGGATGATATCAGAAAATATGAGAGAATTATTTAGGGTTGGATTATGATTGGATCACGGGAACAATCCAGAATAAAATTGATCGGGGGGTCATGGGCCTGCTCAGGCCCGTGGCAAGGCTGCTAGCCCAATGCTGGCAGCATTGTGCTATACGTACACACAGCAATGTGAAATTGGTCAATTTGGCCAATTTTTGGCCAAATTGCAATTTTAGCCCTCAAACCCATTTTGGCAATTTTGCCAACCCTAGGGTGTTTAGGAATACCTATAAATAGTATTTTTCATCGAAAAATATTGATAGCTTCCACTAAAAATTATATGATAATTTGCTATTTTTCTCTCAAGAACACTCATCTTTGCTAGAACATAGAGAGTATTCAAGGCTTAACCTTTAAGGTTTTATTATTCTTTTCCGTGTGGATCAATGTTAGAGATGATTCAATATTGGATTATTGTGGTTTGTGACAACCCAACAAGTAGGAAATTTGGAGAATTGACATAAGAAATTAAAGATATAATTTCTAACTATGTTTTGAATCAATTAGTTTTAATGGCATAAGTAGAATTCTTTTTGATTTGGGTTTTGAAAATTTTATTTTCCGCTTCATTTTATGAATGTGATTCATCTTCAAAACCCAACAATTGCTATATGGCCAATCTGCACAGTTTCGACTCTCATTTCTTAAGCTTTTTATTATTTCTTTTGTCTTGCATATCTAGCATATGTGAGACCTACATGCAGTATCTAATATTTATGTGTTATTATAAAAACAATGTTATCCTCTTTATCAAATTTACTTGAAGTAGAAGGTGCATTTATATGCCTTTTCTTTTGCTTCTTGAAAAACTCAAAATAAGCTTTGTTATTCCATTTCCATTTTACAATTCTTACTATAATGGAAGTACTTTTCAAGATGTCTCTCTACTTTTTCCTTTTATCTATAATGAATGTTACATTTTAGATTTCCCTTCTATCATCTTAAAATGGTAGAGCAATTTAGATATCTCATATCACTCAGCGTGAGCTTGCTCATTGGCCATCTCTCTAAGATGATACATAACGGTTTTACATCCATTTCAGCTGCTTTTGAAGTTTGAACAACTTAGGACCAATCCGTTGTTATTCAAGTACTTCTTATATGCAAATTGTTCATAACACTTGCATCTCAAGCATTAAAGGAAGGAAAATAGCTACTCTGAGACTTTGGCAACCCTTTGGATTTGAGAACCATTCTCAGTTTTATGCCAGTCAAGGAAGCTAAGGTTAGTCAAAATGTATGACTCATGATTATGCTTTGATTCACATCGAATAATATGATTCCAACAACTTAGATGTAAAGATCGAGATTGTAGAAGTGTGTACATGATTTAATGTATGATATTAGGTCTTTAATAAAATACGTTATGGCCCCCACTATTTTATTTCGAATCCATGGCCCTCACTATGGATCCAAGAGAACTTATATGTAAGTCCTCCTAGTGGGTCGATATCCAATTTGCTAAGAATGACCTTGAGGCAACTCAACAAACTATTCTTAGTTTAATTGGTAGGTATTTGATCCATACCAATTGTATATCCATGCAACTATCGAATCTTGTGCTATCAACTAATTGATGTATGCACACACATTGGGCTATCAACTCTTGATATGTGCACATCTCATGTACACTTACCCAACTTCGCCTCCAATACACATTGACCTTGGCGCGAATCCAACAAGTCAATGGTTTTGGTTAAGTCCAACCCATTAATCATGAAATTTAATTTCAATGGTTCAAACATATATTTATAGAGTGAGCTTGAGGCAACTCAACAACTCTAACTCTAAAAGAACTCTGGTTCTCCCCATATTAATAGAAGGCGTAACACATAATTGTTTGTTTAGTGAGGGATTTTATTAATGTAGTCTCATCATTTTATTGCTGCTTGCTTTTATATATCATACATTCATCACATGGATATATAAACATAGTTACATTAACTATATGACATGATTATGGACATACTAAAGTCAATCTCTTGAGCCAAAAAGAGATTGACTGGGTCTTACCCAAAAATAGAAATTAAATTCCTACTTCTAAGTCTTCTTGTTTATGGCACCATTTTCTTGCTTTCTACTCCTTTACATCTCCACTCTATCTTAATTCTACATAATCTAATTATACATTCAAATATAGAAAATCTCAATTTACATTTGAGGGGAGTAAGATGAGAAAAGAAATACAAGAGAAAAATAAGAGAGGTAGGGACAAGCATGCCCTATTTACCATAAAACAAAATAAATCATGCATGCTCAATCACATTGGGTCTAAGTCCATAATCATCCATTATGTCTTTCCATACTCCCCTAGCATGCATTTTCTAATGCACAAAATAAAATAAATAAGTTAGTGACAATTTTGGATTCTAAAATTGAAAATCGGTTTCAATACTTGAACCGAAATTGCCCACTTTTGTTGTTTCATTTAATTTAATTTTGTATGTCAATTTAATATGGAAGTTAATTTTTAATCAAATTAATTAAATTCCATATTTTCATAAATTAATGCATCTTAAAATTCGGTTATTATGATGTCAATAATTAAACAATTTAATTCTAACATACATACCATATTCTAGTCATAATAGATATTAATTTGCTCACCTAAATTAATTCAAAATTAATTTCCAAAAAATGTCCAAAATTTTCATAACCTCAAATCATCATTCTAAACATCTTTAGATTAGCTCAAGTCTATCAAAATAATTTTGGCACAAGCCAAAATCATTAAGACAAACGAACCAACATATAAGACGCTCAAAATGACTCATTTACTGTCTAGAATTAATTTGGAAATTTAAATTCGAGCAAATTAATTTTAACTTGTATCTAACATCAAAATAACATATTTTTAATCACATAAAAAATATTTCAAGGTGCTGGAAATAAAATATTCACATACAAAAAAAAATTCAAATAAAACAATCCCGCCGGATACCCAAAACAGTTCCGTTTCGGTGTTTATTTGAAAAATTAACTAAAAATTTTTTAATTAATTATTCGATACTTCCAGAGGCTTAAACATATTCTCAATATGTCTAAATAATTTTTTCATAATAAAATTACAAGAAAAATATGAACAGCTCCAACAATTAAGCCAAAGAACATCATATATTCATCAACAATGCAATTTTCAGCAATATTGTAATAAATTCAAACTTAATTATTTGAATTACATTCAAAATATTTTTCATTCAAAATATTTTCCTTAATCATCTCATGATCAAATTATTGAAAGAAAAATGTTTAAAATGAATTTCACAAATTAATTTTAATTTTTCAAACCAATAGAGCCAAAAATTTCAAAACCGTGCAATCCAATTGCACCTTTAATCAAAATTAATTTTAATGGACATAGGGAAGCTCTGATACTAATGTTGGATTTTGAGGATGAATCATATTCATAAAATGCAGCAGAAATAAAATTTTCAAAACCTGAATCAAATGATTCTACTTGTGCCATTAAAACTAATTAAATCAAAATTATAGTTAGAAATTATACCTTTAATTTTTTGAACCAATTCTTCAAATTTTCTTCTTGTTGGGTTGTAGCAAACCACAACAATCCAATCTTGGATTGTCTCTAATGATAATCCACACGGAAATTGAAAAAAGAAATCACAAGGGTAATGGATTGAATAAACACAATATGCTAGCATTGTGTATGTTCTTTAAGAGAAATTCTAAGAAAATTAATTATTAATTTTCTATGGTGGCTCATCAGTTTTTTTGGTAAAAAAAACTATTTATAGGTGTTTATAAACACTTTAGGATTGGAAAAATTACCAAAATAGATTTAGGGGCCAATTTGGAATTTTTTTGCCAAATTTAGGCCAAATCTGCCAGTACCTGCACGCTGGGGGCTGGATTTGCCCAGCGTGCAGGCGCTGGCCTGCCACGGGCCTGCGCGGGCCAGCGACACCTCCGAGTAATTTTTTTTCGATTTTTTTCTTTTCTTGTGATCCTATCACAATCCAACCCTAAATAATTCTCTCATATTTTTTGATCTTATCCAAGACCATTTTATTCATTTTTCACACCTCCAATGCGTGTGACCTATTAGGTTCTCAGTTATGTTGGCCACCCGAATTAACAATTAATTCAAGCAAGTCATGAGCGATATCTAACAACACATCATGACTCCCAATTGACCGAAAAGTCAGTAGTTTGACTACGAACCTTTTCATGGACAATAATATATACAATTCGTCATTTCACCATCCTATACCCCACTCGGTTCAGAGCATGGACTATGTTTCAGCTCCCACTAGACTGACTACGTCACATCTAGTCCAAGTGATGTTAGATATTGTCCTTAGGACTCATTACTCTATTAGACATGTCACTGAAGACCATCTTCAAGACATTTCCACTCTACCCAGAGATTCCTGAGTAATGATCCTGAAAAGATGTCGTAGGTATACTCTCCCTCTATCAAGAGAGGTGAATCCTCTATTGGCTACCCAATTACCTTCGAATACCTCAAGTTGTACCCAATCACCACCCTATGAGCGACTTCTATGAGGCAACAAGGAATGGAGTCAAAGCACATAATCAGTATCCAAGATATCCTTGAGTACCTCAAGTCTAAGGAGACTTGCTCCGTTGCTATGATGAGAATATCATTGACATTTGAATAGATAATCCATATGATCATCTCACAGCAGGTCATCCAATATACTTGACTACTCTTAGCAAGCATCCACATGTTAACTTTGAACATCTCATGTTCATAGTTTATGAGATTTACTGCTTGATCCAATTAAGGAGTACAACATGTGCTAGTCTTTCCAGATTAACAATGTCCCATCTTGTTGATCCTATGACTAGGGATAATTTAGATACTAACATAATTACACATGATAAGAATCTCATTATCATGATCCTATCATGATTTACTTCGTGTTGTGTTTCATATCATGGACTTTCATTAATCAGTTTAAGATCTATATCAATTCATATACAAATGAATACTAATATAATGAAAGAATACCTTTATGAATGTGTACACTAAGTACCTGAGGTAATTGCCTTTTAGGCATATCTCTAATAGCTGTATTGTGACAACAATAGAGCTAATGCACAAGCAAAGGAACTACAGTCTCATCAAAAGTCCAAACATATGCTTAGACGCTACCATGTAATTAGAGAGATCATAGGTAGAGGTGATGTAAAAGTAGAAAGAGTTCCCACTGATCAGAATATAGCTGATCCACTAATTAAGCCACTTCCCCAAAAAGAAGTATGATTCACATATACTCGCCTATAGTATTAGATATAAAGGCAATTGGCTTTAGTGCTGATGGGAGATTGTTAGAGAAGTGCTCTAAAAGGAATCACCTTTAGCACTATATGTACACTTTTCATTAACATGAATAAAGGCATTTTTCATTTACTAATGTTCATTTATATTATGAATTGATTACATCTTAAATTAATAATGAAGTCCATGATATAAACATAGTTGAAGAAAATCATGATGGGATCATGATAATGACATTCCTATCATGTGTAATTATGTTTATATCTAAATCATCCCTAGCCATAGGATCAATGAGATAGGACATCGTTGATTCCGACAGGCTAGCACATGTTTTACTCCTTGATTGGTTCAAGTAGTAGTTCTCATAAATTATAAGCATAAGATGTTTAGAGTTAATATGTGGATGCTTGCTAGAGTAGTCAAGTATATCAAAGACCTACTATGAAATTATCATATGGATATTCTAAACATATGTCAATGATAATTTCATCATAGCAATGGTGCAAATATCCTTGGACTTAAGGTGCTCAAGGTTATCTTGGATACTAATCCTGTACTTTGACTACATTCCTTGTTGCCTCTAGGAAAGGTCGCTCATAGGGTAGTGATTAGGTACAGCTTGAGGTATTCGAAGATAGTTGGGTAGCCAACAGAAGATTCACCACTTCTGTTAGAAGGAGAGTATATCCACAGCCACTTGTCAGGATCATTACTTGGGAAACTTCGACCAAAGTAGGATTGTCTTGAAGAAGGTCTTCAGAGACATATCTTTATGAGTAATAAGTCTCGATGATAAATACTAACATCACTTGGACTATATGTGACGTAGTCAGTCTAATGGGAGCTGATACTTAGACTGTTCTTTAAACTGACTGGGGTATAATGAAGGTGAAAGGATGAATATTGTCTATGGAAAGATTCATAGTCAAACCACTGACTTTCTGGTTAATTAGGGATCATGATGTGTTCCTAGATACTGCTCATGACTTGCTCAAGATCAAGTAATGATCTAAGAGACCAATATATTCGGGAACTTAATGTATCACACATATTGAAGATACAAAAAGGAAGTAAAATGGGTTATTGGATTGGATCCAAATGGAAGCAAGAAAAGTCTAGTCCAGACAGTTTCCTGGTAGGGACATGCATGTTCCGATCAAAATTTGCTACTGGACCATAATTGCACTTCTTCTCTATCGGGACCAATGTTAGAATAATAAATATAATCTGATTAGTTTTGTTTGAGTAAGGGTTCTGAACTCTAATTGCTCAAGGACTATAAATAGTCCCTTTTCTAACATTCAGAGTGAGCTACCAATAAAAGAACAAAAGTGTTTTTCATTCTTCCCTCTCCTCCCTTGCATCTTCTCTTGCTAGCACAAGAGATTGTGCAAATCTCATAGCCAAAAGGTTTTCTTCTTTGTGTCCTTCGCGTGGACTATCATTAGAGGTAATCCTAAGAAGGATTACTATGGTTTGCGTCAACCTGATAAGGCAAAAACGAAGGTCGGAAGCTTTAATAAAAGGTAATCTTCTTTAAACTTTTTGTGGTTGCATAATTGATTAAGGCTACATAAGTTGTTCCATTAATTTGAGATTACAAAATTTTAAATTCCAATCTGTTTGTATATGTGATATATATGGTGTAATCCCAATATTTATTTCTTCCTTTCTTTACCTTATTTATATTCATTATAATCAAAAGTCATTCACTCCATTTATTTCAAACAAAATAGCTCATATGTTCCATATTCTTTTCCTTAACATTCACCATCTTCTAGTCACTTATCAACAATTATTCACTTTTAAACATCTTCCCCTTTAATTCCCCTTCATTATGTGGCCCCATACAAATCTAAATAAGTCTTATTTCTTTAGTTTTCAAGCAAAAAAATCATCATTCATAACCACCTAAGGCTCCGTCATTCAGCAACAAATCAACACTTCATAGCCCAAGTTCACATAACCTCCAAATAATCCTAATCTACCAATTCCAAATACAAAAATCATCCATATGGGTCTCAAATAGATGGAAAAATGTTGAATTTAAAAAGAATAAACTCACCTTTATGATTTTCCAAGGGTGGCTGAAATTCCCCTCTACTTTTCTTCCTTTTTCTCTTATTTCCTTCTTTCTTTCTACATTCTTATAGTAGAAACCCTTAATCATTTATCTTTTTCTTTCTTTTAGGAGCTTAATAGGGTTATAAATGGAGGGTTAGGGTTACATAGGGGAAGGGGATAGCAAAGAGAAGAAGAAGAAAAAGAAGAAGAAGAGATGATGATGATGATGGTGGTGGTAGTGATGGTGGTGGTGGTGAGTTTTTTGACACAAAGCCCTTTTTTTTTCACTTTTATACTAAGGTTAAAATTTGTGAATCCCACTGATTAGCTTAATCCTTCTTCCTATTAATTCATTAGCTTAATTAATTTTGATTAATTTTTAATTATGGAGAATTCCTCTTTTGCCACAAATTTCTTACTTCTTACAAATTTTCCCCAATAAATTCGATAATACTAATTTAGTCCATATGGTGATTTTAAATTTTTCCTAATTCTTGCACCAATCTTTTTATTCCCTAATAATAATATCCCTACTTATTTTTTCTTATAATTTATCATTTTTTCATGGGTTCAAATTAGACTCCAATCAGACTGGTGCGCCTAATTATGGTCACACGTGATTGGGTCCTAAATCGATTGGCGTTACAACTCCCTCCCCCTAAAGAGAATTTCATCCTCGAAATTTACCTGATTGGCTAGAGTTGAATAACTGTGGATATTAGGCCTTCATCATTTCCTCACTTTCCTAAATGGCTTCTTCTACTGAATGATTGCGCTAAAGGATTTTCACCAAAGGCACCATTTTGTTCACAGTTTCTTGACTTCCCTGGCTAGAATTGTTCTAGGCTCTTCTTCGTACGTCAAACCTTGTTGCACCTTTATGGATTCCACAAGTGTTACATGTGTCGGCTATAATCTGTATCTTCTCAATACTGATACATGAAATACATTGCAGATCTTATCCAATTCTGGGGATAAAGCCAATCTATAAGCTAACTGGCCCACAAGTTCAAGTATTTCATATGATCCAATAAACCTAGGGCTCAACTTGCCTTTCTTGCCAAACTAAAGTACTTTCTTCCATAGTCAAACTTTCAAAAATATCTTGTCTCTGACATCATATTTTATATTTCTTCTTTTCAAATCAACAAAAGATTTATATTGGTCAGTTGCAACTTTCAACCAATTTTTAATTAATCTCACCTTTTCCTCAGTCTGTTGCACCAATTTCGGACCTACTAGCTTCCTCTCACTAAGTTTTGTCCCATATAAGGGCGTCTTACATCTCCTTCCATACAGGACTTCATACAGTGTTATGCCAAGACTAGTTTGATAGCTATTATTGTATGCAAATTATATCAGTGGCAAATGTTTATCCTAGCTACCTTCAAAGTCAATTACATAGCTTCTAAGCATGTCTTCCAACAATTGAATAACTTGCTCTAACTATTCATCTGTTTATGGGTGGAAAGTTGTGCTAGAGGTGAGTCGAGTCCCCAATGCTTGCTGTAAACTTTTCCAAAATTGTGATATGAACCGTGGATCTCAATCAAAAATAATAGATATTGGCATTCCATGCAATTGAATTATCTTGTTGACATATATTTCTATAGGTCAACTCAATGGAAAATCCATTGGGATTGGTAAGAAGTGACCCAATTTGGTAAGCCTATCAATAATTATCCATATTGCATCATGTTTCCTTTGCGTTAAAGGCAAAACCAAATACAAAATCTATCGTGATCCTTTCCCATTTCCATTCTAGTATAGCAATAGGCTGCAACAACCTAGATGGTACTTGATGTTCTACCTTCACTTGTTGTCATGTCAAGCATCTAGTAATGTACTCAATAATATCCTTCTTCATTTATGGCCACCAATAGTGAGTCTTTAAATCTTGATACCTTTTATTGTTCCCTAGGTGCATAGAATAAACTGTATTGTGTGCTTGTTTTAGAATGGTTTGCTTTACTTCATTAACATCAAGCACACGCAATCTACCTTTATAGCTTATACATCCATCTTGTTCAATTACATATCCAGGTCTCTCCCATTTTTTCACAACCTTAACTATTGCCATCAACTTTTGGTCTTGCCCTTTAGCTTGTCTCATTTGTTATCCCAAAGTTGGTTGAACTCGTAATTCTACGAGGGTCTTTCTACTTAGTGCATCATCCACAACATTCGCTTTGCTTGGTTGCTAATCGATAATGCAATTATAATCTTTAATCAACTCTAACCAACACCTTTGTCTTAAGTTCAACACTTATATGGGCAAATATTTGAGACTTTTATGATCTAGATAAATATAACACCTCTCTCCATATAAATAGTGTCACAATATTTTCAAAGCAAATACTATAGTCACCAATTCCAGATCATGGGTAGGGTAATTCAGTTCATGAGTCTTTAACTGTCTGGATGCATAACCAACCACTTTACCCTCTTGCATCAATACGCAACTTAGCCTATTAAGTGAAGAAGCATTATATATCACAAAATCTTTCCCTGGTGTAGGCTGTTTAAAACAATTGCTTCAGTCAACATGGCTTTCAATTTAGCGAAGCTTATCTGGCACCGATATATCCATTCAAACTTAGTTTCCTTTCTAACCAACCTCGTAAGTGGTGCTGCTATGCTAGAAAATCCCTTTACAAACATTCTATAATAACCTGCTAGTCGGAGAAAACTCTGAACTTCTGTCACATTACAAGGCGGTCTCTAATTTAGAATTGCTTCTATTTTACTAGGATCCATCTGAATTCCTTCAGCCAACACAATATGTCCTAAAAATCCCACTTCTTTTAACCAGAACTCACACTTTGATAGTTTTGCATACAATTGGTTTTCTCTTAAAGTCTGAAGTATTATTCTGAGGTGTCTATCATGCTCCTCCCTATCTTTTGAATACACTAGGATATCATCTATAAAAACTACCATAAATTGATCTAGGTAGGGCTTAAAGATCCTATTTATTATGTCCATAAAGGCAGCTAGTGCATTAGTTAAACTAAAAGGCATCACTAGGAACTCATAATGGCCATACCGTGTCCTAAAAGCTATTTTGGGTACTTCTGACTCCCTAATTCTCTGTTGATAATACTCGGATCTAAGATCAATTTTGGAGAATACTCTTGGGTACTTCTGACTCCCTAATTCTCTGTTGATAATACCCGGATCTATGATCAATGTTGGAGAATACTCCTGCTCCCTTCAATTGATCAAACAAATCATCAATTCTAGGAAGGGGATATTTATTCTTAATTATCACCCTGTTCAATTGTCAATAATTAATACATTGTTAAAGTATGCCATCTTTCCTTTTCATAAATAATACTGGAGCACCCTATGGTGACACACTGGGTCTTATGAAGCCCTTGTCTAACAATTCCTGCAATTGAGCTTTCAACTCCTTCAATTCAGTAGGTGTCATTCTATAAGGAGTAATTGATATAAGGGTTGTACCAGGAATCACATCAATAGCAAATTCTACCTCCCTATCTGGTGGTATCCTTGGCAAGTCATCAGGAAATACATCTGGAAATTCACGTACTGTGGGAATGTCCTTGAGTTTTGGGCTCCCCTTCCTGGTATCTATCACATAAGCCAAATATACCTTACACCCCTTTCTGATGAATTTTTGAGCTTTTAACATAGAAATGACGTTAGTCATACATGTTGACCTTTATCTCATATAATGATGTCATCTTGTTCGGGAATCTTAAATGCTACTTTTCTGGATCAATAGTTCACTATAGTTCCATGCTTTGTCAACCAATCTATACCTAGAATAGCATCAAATTCATGGAAAGATAATTCTATTAAATATGCTAGAAACTCTCTACCCTGTATTACTATGGGACTCTGTCTGTACATTTGGTTAACTTTCACACTATGTTCTAATGGATTGGTCGCAACTATCTCATACTCCAAGGCCTTAGGTATCATATTTACTTGTCTAGGCGTATATATGCATATGTATGAATATGTGGAACTAGGATCTATCAATGTATGCAAGTCAAAGCCAAACAAAGAAAATTTACCAAGTATAACATCTGGCGTATCCTGGTCCTCCCCAGCTCTCATCGCATATACCTGAGCTGGAGCTCTGTTACCCTCAGCTCTATCAACTGTCTCAGATGCACCATGACTCTATCCTATACTACTACTAAAGCCACCTATGAGCTGACCTCAACCTCTACTACGGCTCTGCCCCAATGTCACTATCTATACTGATGTCATATTGCCTATACCTGATTTGGGACAATCTTTCTTCAGTATGATAAGTGGCTCCATATCTCACGCATGCTCCAGTCAACCACCAACACTCTTCTGAATGAAATCTACCACAGTGCTGGCATACAACAAGAGTTGACCTCCTGGACACTAATGCTGGAGAACTAGCAAATGATGTTTTGGGTCTGAACTATTGACCTCATCAACCAGAAATGTCTGTCTAGCACCCTATGACTGAAAAGGCTTGGGTTCTATCCTACCAAATGTCTAGGCCATACTAGTCATTGATTTCTTATAGAACTCCTTCATTTTCATTTTTTTCCTTGTCTCTATACTAATAATAGTGGACACCAATGTAGAAAAGTCTATATGCTAATGGGAAGCGACTAGACACCCAATATCATCATCAATGCCATCCTCAAATCTATGACATTTATCCACATCATTTTCTATTATTCCAGCTCCATACCTACTCAGCTTAGTAAACTCTTTCTCACAGTTAGCTACTTCCATACCTTTATGTTTCAAGTTCAGAAATTTTCTCTTTTTCTTATCAACATAAAATCGTAGCATATATTTCTTCTTAAATTCTATCACAAAAAAATCTCATGTCAGTGGTCTTGAATTCTAAGGCTTCACTAATATTGATTTCCACTATTCATAGGAATGCTCCCAAATAAGGGACACTACATATCTAGCTTTGTTCTCCTCAGGATACTGGAGGTCTTCAAAAACCCGTTCTGTCTTTTCTAACCAAAATTCTACTACTGCTAGGTCATCCTCTCTCCTACCCATAAAATCTATGGCCCTATATTTTCTCAATTCATTAATCTGGGTTTTAGCTGAGGTAGGGAAGCTACTGGTGGCATGGCTTATGCAATCCACTATAGTAAACTAGTCATTTATTGCATAAAGGGTGTGTGACCTGGGTCAGCTTGTTCTTCAATATGCTGTGGTACTGCTACATTAGGCTCCGAGTCTCTAACTGATGCAGACTATCTATGAGTAGCATAGTCAACTATATTAACACCATCTTCTTCTTCCTCATGACTTCATCATGATTCGGAATCCATAAAGACCTATATTGTTATAAGAAGGGTTCATTTTCAGAGTAAAGCAGCTTAAAGAAAATATATATGCATGAACATGCACTTATCTCCCATACTCAACTAAGCAAAAAACTTTTAAACCTATACTCTGATACCAAAAATTGTAACACCCATTTACCCTATTATAGAATAGTAAGGTAAGTAAGTATCACTAACTTAGTTGTCTTAAAAATTTGGCTAAAGATAAACACTTATTATTATTATTATTATTATTATTATTATTATTATTATTATTATTATTATTATTATCTTTTAAATATATTTAAATCATGCATATATAACATATATTTACATCAAAGTTACTCACTATATCAATGTTATGTACCCCAATATATACACTACATGAAAACAATATTTGGTTTTATTACAAAGCTTTAACATAATATACCAAAATAAATTGAGGCTTTAAGTTTTTTCGACTGTATTCACTCCTTTTTCTAACAGCTATTTTAACTTCCCAAATATTTTCGACCTGCGCGAGGGAAAACCACCCGCGCTAAACTACTAGCTTAGTAGTGCTATATATATATTACATGCCACATACATTACAAAAGAAATTCTATATACTAACATAGTTTTTGTGCAAAGTGTAAATAATTATTTCATAATCAATATGAATACAATAATATTACCTTTATCAAAATTTATTCGTAACATTTTCTCTTCTTTTATATATATATATATATATATATATATATATATATATATTTCAAGCTCATAACACCAATAACTGAACTCATCAATAGGAATACGGGGTGCCATTACCGGCTTCATAATTATGTCATTACTGTCTTCTTAAAATAATATCATTACCGGCCTTTTTTTATTGTGCCATTACGGGCATAACGATTGTCTCATTTTCAACTTTAATAATACAATGCCATGTGCGCATTATATCCTTCCCTTCATTGGCATGTCAAATTATCCACTATTTTATTACAAGCCTTTGTGTATATAGGCATTAACATTAGTGCTAACATTATTATCATTATTGCTATTATAATTTCTCTTTCAACACTGCTTATATATATATATATATATATATATATATATATATATATATATATATATATATATATTATATGTTTATATGTATCAATAAGAACAACATTTTCAACAACTATCACACATTTACATCATACCATATGAAAAAGATCAAAATAAAAATTTTATGCTTATGGCAGATTCCAACTTTGAGATTGGGCCTCAATTTCAGTCCATTTATATTTGGATTCAAACCTTATGGTCTTCTATGAACTTTTATCTTATTATCTTAGCTTCACTTTGCAAAAGAAATCATCTCAATCTGAGTTTTCTACTAAATGTTATAGTCATTTTACTGTGAGGTATTCAGTAATTTTTGCCTAGTATTTTTCTTGGTTTTTCTAATTTGAAGATTTTGATATCCATTTTTTACCAAGATACAACCCGAATTACCATTATATTCTTCCTAATAGTTTTAATATTATGAGTTAACTTTCATTTTCATTTAGTTTTGTACTAATCTAGTTATCACAACAAAAGTTATGATCAAATTTGTCAAGGTTGTTCCAATAGATTTTAACGGGGCATCTCTATACTCATTACAAATTAATTCATTCCCTAACCTTATGTAATCATGCTTATACCCAAAATTTTCAGATCATAAATACATTTATAAATCTCAATATTTCATACCATTTTAACACAAAACTTTAAATACAACAATTTAAGATACCACATGCATAACACATAAATTTCATAAGTATATGGCATGTAAGATTTTTATCAAATAAACATATACCTAATCAGCCATAATGCTCCTCTTTTTCTTTTCTTTTCTTCACTTGTTAAGTGGCCTTTTTCTCTCCTTTATCCATGTCTTGATGGCTACTCCTTTGTCCACTTGTTTGGTCTTAACATAATAAATAATATTTCATTCAATATCATATTCAACGAATGCTTATGCATGAATTATGTTTAGTGTTCCTAATATTTTTCTACCTTTTCCTATATCTTTTGCTCTCTATTTTGATCTTGACAATCAAATTAAATGTTACTAACATCTTTATTAAGTGTTGTTTTGATAGTGTTCAAAGTTTCAGCACATTTGGTTATAAATTCCTCATTGAACAAGTCAAGCATTTCCTGGAGACACATAACTCCCGACCAAGACTTAAGTACAGACTAGGAAACATTGCCTTCTGATCTTCTAAAGTTCTAGTAGTGGAAGCAGATCAGGACATGCCATTTCCAGACCGAGACATGTTATAGTCCGATCGGAAGATTCAAAAGGATATAACAGTTGAAAAGGAGACCACCAAAATGTGTCAAGTCATCGTAAAGTTAAAACGACTAAAGTCAAACTGACTGAGCTCCCGACCGGGAATCATTCAAGGCCAGCAGACCTAAGTCCTTGGCTATGGCATCATAGGGTAAGTCCTGACTAGGACACAAATAGTCCCGACCTAGAAAATTGAATAGCGACTAGTTGTTGGAGGGTTTAGCCAATTAAAAGATGTCACGTATCAAAATAGGTCATTTCCTGACCGGAAAAGCTATGTTCCCGACTGGGAACCCCTCTGTGCAAACATCATTTAATGCACTTATAAGAGAACATTAGAAAGAGTTATAGCACTACTTTGTAACGGCTAATTGGTGGATAATCAGTATAAATACCCTACCAAAAGGTCATTTAATTCAACTAACTATTTTCAAAATGCCAAAACTCTTACAATTTATTTTCTCAATCTTTCTTCATTAATTTTTTGTGTAAGGGTTCAAGTGTTAACCTTCAAACACTTGGGTTATCTTGTAATTGGGTAGTGTGAGCCAAATTACAAGGAATTAGTTGTTGTGTGAGCCATAAAAACACAAGGAAAATTTAGGTTGAGTGTTAGCCTTGGTAAAACACCTAGTTGGGAGTAAGCTAGCTAAAACTCCATCTGTAATCTAAGTGATTAGATTAGTAAATACCCAATTAAGGTTGGGGAGAGGAGTAGGGTTATTTAATATTCGAACCTCTATAAAATTTGTGTCTCAATCTTTTCAATCCTTTTAACTTCCTTGTAAGTGTAAGAATTTTATTTTCCCACCAATTCATCCCCCTTCTTAGTGATTGTTTAGGCAACACTTTATTTCTTACTTTCTTTACCTTATTTATGTTCACTATGATCAATAGCCATTCACTCTATTAACAAAACAACCCCACATGTTCCATATTTTTTTTCCTTAATATTCACCATCTTCAAGTCACTTATCAGGCATTATTCACTTCTAAACATCTTCCCCTTTAATTCCCCTTCATTAGGGAGCCCCATCCACATCCAAATAAGTTTATTTCTTTAGTTTTCAAGCTATAAAATCATCATTTACAACCATCTAAGGCTTAATTCCATCATTCCCCAACAAATCAACACTTCACAATATAAGTTCACATAACCTCCAAATAACACTAATCTACCAAATCCAAACACGAAAACCATCCACATGGGTCTCAAATAGATGGAAAAAGGTTTAATTTAAGAAGAAGAAACTCACATTGATGATTTTCCAAGGGTGGCCGAAATACCCCTCTACTTTTCTTCCTTTTTCTCTTCTTTCCTTCTTTCTTTCTTTCTTTCTTTCTAGATTCTTATGGTAGCAACCCTTAAACATTTGTCATTTTTCTCTCTAAACTCATCTTTTCTCTCTATTTTAGGAGCTTAATAGGGTCACAAATAGAGGGTTAGGGTTATATGAGGGAAGGGGACAGCAAAAAGAAGAAGGAGAAGAAGATGATAATGGTGAGTTTGACACAAAGCCTCTTTTTTTAACTTTTATTCTAAGATTAAAATTTGTGGATCCCACTAATTAGCTTAATCCTTCTTCTTATTGGTTCATTAGCTTAATTAATCTTGATTAATTTTTAATTATGCAAAATTCCTCTTTTGCCACAAATTTCTCTACTTACAATTTTTTTTCCTAACAAATTCGATAATATCGATTTTGTCGATAGGGTGATTTTAAATTTTTCCTAATTCTTGCACCAATCTTTTAATTCCCTAATAATAATATTCCTACTTATTTTCCTTTATAATTTATCATTTTTTCATATGTCCAAATTTAGACTTCAATTGAACTGATGCACCCGATTATGGCCACGTGTGATTGGGGCCTAAATCAACGGACGTTACAATCCTTATGGATTTAAGCATGGCTACCGAACTAAAAGTCTTATCATTGTCAATTCCTTGCCTCTGATGATAGCTTTTTGCTACTAGTCTAACTTCTTGGGTAACCATATTATCCTCTATGTTGGTCTTTTTCTTGAAGATCCATTTGCACCCTATAGGTTTTATCCCTTCGGCTGGATTAACTAAGGCCCATACCTGGTTTTCATACATGGAATCCATCTCTGACTTAATGGCTTTCAGCCATCTTTCAGATTATGAACTATTCAGAACTTCTTTGTAGGTTATAGGCTCATTATATTCTATAAGCAATAAGTCATTATGTTCATTAAGGGGAAATCCATATCTCTCAGGAAATACTAGTTCTACGAAGTACTTGTGCTTCTAAAGGTACAATTGTTGCATTATCTGCATGAATAACAAGCTCAAGTTTAGGCAGTTGATCAACATCTGCTTGAGCATCTTGAACTTCTTCAAGTTCAATTTTGCTCCCACTATCTCTTCTTAGAAGAAACTCTTTCTCTAAGAAAGTAGCATACTTTGAAACAAATACCTTTTGTTCCAAAGTATTATAGAATTGATATCCAATTGTTTCTTTAGGATATCCTACAAACAGACACTTGTCAGATTTAGCATTAAGCTTATATGACACAATCCGCTTCATATCAATCGGACAACCCTATACTTTCATGTGTGAAAGTGAGGGTTTCTAGTTAGTCCACATCTGATATGGAGTAATATCAACTAACTTTGATGGGACTTAATCTAAAATATAAATAGCAGTCTCAAGTACATGATCCCAAAAGGATTTGAGTAGATCTGCTAAGCCTATCATTGACCTTACCATGTCTAATAAGGTTCGGTTTCTCCTTTCAGCCATATTATTATGTTGTGGCATGTAAGGCAGAGTTCACTGGGATAATATCCCATTATTCCTAAGATAATCCTAAAAGTCTTGGCCTAAGTATTCACCACCTCGATCTAATATAAGTATTCACTACTTCAGATTTGTATCTCATAAGATACAAATACCCATATCATGAGTAATCATCAATAAAGGTAATAAAGTAGATAAAACCACCTTTAGCGTGCATAGACATTGGCCTACATATATCTAAATGTATTAGTTCTAATTGTGCTTTGGCATGTTCACCCTTTCCACTAAAAGGTAATTTTGCCATCTTGCCTAACAAGCAAGATTCACATTTGTCATATGATTCATAATCAAATAATCCTAAGCTACCTTCATTGTGTAGCTCAGTCATGCCCCTCTCACTAATATGGCCAAAGCGACAATGCCATAGATAAGATGATTTTAGACTATCTTGTTTTAATCTTTTATTATTGTCATTGATATTAAGAATTGGACTTGTCATATCTAATATGTGAATCCCATTGTATAATATACCAGATGCATAAAGAATATCATTCAACATTATTGAATAACTATTGTTACCAAATGTTGAATGAAAACCATTCCTATTCAAAACAGAAATAATATTATGTCAAAATAGGAACATAATAACAATTATCCAATTCTAAAACAAGCCCACTAGGGAGGATCAATAAATAAGTTCATACAGCTAATGTATCAACTCTTGCTCCATTTCCAATGCGTAAGTCTGACTCTCCCTTACTGAGTTTCCTACTATTCCTTAGGCCCTATAAATCAATACATATATGTGAGCCACAATTAGTATCTAATACCTATATGTTACTATTAGAAACAATATTTATCTTAATGATATAAATACCTGAAGTAAATAGGGCATTTGATGCCTTCTTCTTCAATGACTCTAAATAGGTCTTATAGTTCCTTTTCTAGAAGTCATCCTTGTCATAATGGAAGCAAGTCTCCTTAGGTGTAGTCTCTTTGACATTTTTCTTGACCACGCCTCTCTTAAGCTTTGTAAACTTCTTTTTATTCTTTTTCTCAGAACTCGAAGAGTCCACTAACATCATAGCCTTACTCTCCTTCTTGATAAAAGGCTCAGCTGTTTTAAGCAGATTAATCAGCTCGGGTATGGTAGATGAATCCTTTTTCATTTCATAGTTTAGCACAAAGTGTGCATAATTGTTAGGCAAACTATGCATAATCAAGTGTGTACTTAATTCATGGTCCATACCGAAACCCAAAGAGGCCAATCTCTCAATATAGCCATTCATCTTTAATGCTTACTAAACTGGAGATATACCCTCAACCATCTTTAAGCGAAAAAGTAGTTTCGAGATCTCGAACCTTTCATATCGTGACTACTTATCAAAAAGCTCCCTAAGATGGTAAACTATGGTATTGGCATCCATAGCCTCGTGTTGCTTATGGAGCTTCATTGATATAGAGACAAGCATAATACAGTTCGCCAGATAACTATCATCCAGATGCTTCTTGTAAGCTAACTGCTCATCAAAGTTTCCCTATCAACAGGAGGAGAAGGAAGTAGCACATTAAGGATATAAGCTATAAGTTCAGCTTTGAGAACAATTCTCAAATTGCGTAGCTAGTCTAAGAAGTTAGGCCCAGTCAATTTGTTTGACTCAAGTATCGAACACAAGTACACATTGGATGACATGATGATTCTAGCAACCTAGATGTAAAAGAGATCATGTTAGAAAATGTACATAGATGCATGATTATTAGGTCTTTAATAAATGCATTATGAAACCCACTATTTTATTGCGAATTCATAACCCTCACTATGAACTCGAGATAACTTATATGGAAGTTCTCCTAGTGGGTCGATATCCAATTTCTCTAAGAATGACATTGGATTTGCCCAACAAACCACCTTAGGTCAATTGGTAGGTATCTGATCCAAACCAATTGCATTCTCATAAAACTATCAAATTTAGTGCTATCAACTAAATCAACTAATTGATGTATGCATACTTATTGGGCTATCAACTCTTAATACGTATACATCTCATGTACACTACACAACTTCGCCTCTATCCATACTGACCTTGGGTTTGCCCAATAAATCAATGCTTATAGTTAAAACCAGCCTATTAATCGTGAAATCTTATTTAATGGCTTGAACATATTTTTGTAGAGCAGGCTTAGGTTTGCCCAACAATCTCAAACTCTAAGAGAACTCTAGTCCTTTCTATATTAATGGAAGACGTCAGTTTCAAATTTATTTTAGTGAGGGATTTGATTTTATTTAGTCTCATCACATCTTGCATGCATTTATATATTTATTCATTACAAGAACATATAAAGATACTTACTTTAACTATATGGCTTGAATACGGAAAAACTATTATCAATTCCTTAAGCTAAGAACAGATTGACCAGGTCAAACCTAGGTAGATGCATGAATTACAATATAAATAGAAGGCTAAACTCATCCCCAGCTCCCTAAATTTGTCAATTTTTCCCAATTAGCCCCCTTGATCGGTTTTTGGCACTGGTTACCCCCTGAAATCCATTTTTTATTCAATTTGCCCTTTGTGAAATTTTAAATACATAACAATTTGCCTCCATATATTGACATGGTAGTTGGAATCACATTTAAAGGATAAAATCACATTCTGGTTGCCATGTCAACACAAGGGGGTAAATTGTTACTTTTTAAAATTTTATAGGAGGCAAATTGAACAAAAAATGGATTTCAGGGGGCGCAATTGGTGCAAAAAACCGATTAAGGGGCTAACTGGGAAAATTGATAAATTCAGGGGACTAAGGATGGGTTATGCCTAAATAGCAATTCAAAATTCATATTCTATGTCTTTTTGTAATTTGAGCCAACTCCTTGCTCCTTTTCCTTTGTATTTTCAGTCTATCAGAATCCTATATAATCTAAATACATAATACAAATTAAAAAACACCAATTTACATTTCAAGGGAGTGAGATGAGAAAAAGAAATACATGAGAATAAAAAAGGAGATAGGGACTCACATACCCTATTTACCAAATTACAAAAAAAAATTCATGCATGATCAATCATATTGATCTAAGTCTATAATCAGCCATCATGCATAGCCATGCACCCCTATCATGCATTCTCTAATGCAAAAAGTAAAGGTAAAATTGAAATTGAAATTGGCTTTTTGGATTCAAATTATAAACCAGTTTCAACAATTGAACCATAAAATCGGTTTTTCGGCTTCAATTTGAAAACATTATTTATTTCATTACTTATTCACATTAAATAATTATATTACCATTTATAAATGTTAATAAAATCAATTAGGTTTTTATTTGATCTCATCAAATATTTTACCTAAAATATTGCCTATTTTATTTCCTTCCATATAATATGCAATTTATATATTAATTAAAATCAATATTTTCATAATATTATTTCATAAATAACATCACCTTAATAAATTAATTATGATGCTAAAGTTAATTAAACAATTTAATTAATATTACATTCATTTTTCTAGTCACACTAGATTAGGATTTGTTAATACAAATTAATTCAAAATTTTCCAAAATTCTAGACTCATCTATCATCATTTTAGGCACCTTTTAGATCATCTCAAATCAATCTAAATTAATGAAGATCTAAATTAATGAACCAATCCACAAAATACCCAAAACGAATCAATTACCATCCAAAACTCTTTAGAAAAATTCAAAATCAAACGAGCCCATTTAGAATATGAATAACATAAATATTAACATACTGATTATCTCATAATCAAAATTTAAAGGTGTTTGAATCACAATTAAACATATAAAATTATTATTAGAATAATAATTTTGATACTGGGGCACTTCGCGGTCTTGAACTATTTCGCGCTCGCAAATTGCCCGTTTCCATAAATTGAAATATGTTTTCAATTCTCTTTTGTAGCTACTCAGGGATCAAACCATGTTCCTAACATATTCTAGATATTAATAATCCATCAAATGACCAATTAAAAACTAGAAAACCAAGGAAGAAAAGAAAATATAAATTAAAGTTTGTTAAAACCCTATTTTTTGGAAATAATCCATAAACAATGTAAACTAATCATACAAACTCATTTATATCATTCTGTATTCATAGAACCATTCCATTATCATCATATGAACAGAACGTTAATGACATATAGAATCAAAACCGAAAGTTAAAAACAATTTCGTTTTTATAATACAATAATCCAAATCACCATTTTCAACCAATCCAATTTTAATATTCAATTAAAATTAACTATGGCAATCATAGGGAGGTTTTGATACCATTGTTGGAGTTTGCTCATGTATCGCATACATCTTTGTACAGTGGAAAAATAAAATTTTACAAACTCAATGAATCAACCTATGTAACCATAATTAATTAACTATCTAATAGTTTGAAGATCATTACCTTTGAAATTGAGACTTAGTTCTTCAAATTCCTTCTTACCAAGTTATTGCAAACAACAGTAATTCAATTGGATGATCTCTAACAGTATCCACACGAAGGTCTTAGGAAGAACACCACTTTGGAGATGGCTTGAATAAACAATAATATACTGGTAAAGCTAAATGTTCTATGAGAGAGAGGTGTGAATTGTTTCTCAAGCAATTCTAATGGACGTAGCTCCTTTTACTTTATGAAAAGGACTATATATAGTCCCTTCAGAAGTGTAAAGATTAGGATAACTGATTAAGCATGATTAGGTTTCCTAATTTGTCATAATTCATGATCGCAAATATCCATTCGCGCTCATGAATTAGCATTGATCGAGTGGTTCCTATTCAGGAAACCACTTCTCGATCAGGACAAGATGCCACTTCTAGTCTAGTAGCTTTTGTAGAATGCGAGCAGGACTTTCCCACTCAAGACAAAAGCGTGCTCGCGAATGTGCCATTTGCAATCACAAAACAGTTCCAATTCAGGAACATATCATTCCTGCTTAGAAATGTGCTTGGACCTAGGTTTCCTCTCTCAGTTTTGGATATGATCACTTCTGCCTCACACCTTTAATGTGTGTGACCTATTAGGTTTCTATTTATATGGGCCACTCAAATCAATACTTAATCTTGAGCAAATCATGAGTGGTACCTAGCTACACATCATGATCCCTAATTGGCTGGAAAGTCAGTGGTTTAACTTCAACCTTTCCATATACAATTACCTATGCAATTCATCCCTTCACCCTTCTATACCCTACTTGGATCAGAGCATGGATTCAGTATCAACTCACACTATACTGACTACGTCACATCTAGTCCAAGTGATATTAGATCTTATCCTCGAGACTCATTACTCTTATTAGATATGTCACTGAAGAATATCTTCATGACATGTCTGCTCTGGTCAGAGACTCCTAAGTAATTATCTCGACAAGAGGCCATATGTATACCTCTTTCTACCAGGAGTGGTGAATCCTTTGTTGGCTACTCTACTACCTTTAAATACCGCAAACTATACCCAATCACCATCCTATGAGTGGCATCTCTTCAAGTAACAAGGAATGGAGTCAAAGTACAAAATTAATATCCATGATAACTTTGAGTACCTCAAGTCTAAGGATACTTACACCGTTATTATAATGAGACCATCACTGATATAGAATAAAGGATCCATGTGGTGGTCTCATGGCAGGTCTCTAATATACTTGTCTACTCTAGTAAGCATACACATATTAACTATAAATATCTCATGTTATTAGATCTACTGCTTGATCCAATCAAGAGTATAACATGTGCTAGTCTGTCGGGATCAACAATGTCTTGTCTTGTTAATCCTATAACTATGGATGATTTAGATACAAACATAATTACATATGATAGAAATCTCAATATCATGATCACATCATGATTTTCTTCATGCTATGTTTTGTATCATGGACTTCATTATTTGATTTAAGATCTAATCAATTCATAATGTGATGAACAATAATATAACGAAAAATGTCATTTTATTCATATAAAATAATTTGTAAAATAGGTGCTAAAGGTGATTACCTTTATAGCACCTTTCTAACACTTGTTTTTCAGGTGGATCAACTATTATCTCGGGTAATTGATCAACTTCTTCTTCAAATTTCAGCCCTTGTTGTATTGGTAATTCTTCTTTTTCTTCAAATGATAGCTCTTCCGACCTCTGAGTTCAAGATTGTAGTTTGCATCATCCTTGAGTAGATGATTCAGTTGACTTCGATTTTTTGCTAGTGCCTACATAAAACCAAAGTCAGACTTTAAAAAAAATTGAAAAATGTAAAGCTGAAATAAATAACTAAACTAAAATGCATAAACTAATATAATCTAGATGCAAATTATGTTGACAATTAAAATAATTAAGAATTTAATCAATCACTCTTCGGCAACGGCACCAAAAACTTGATGTAACAAATTATATTAGTCACAAGTATACAAGCTAATTGCAATACTAGTAAGCTACCTTGGGTTGATCTCAAAGGAATAGTTGGCTTGAATCCTAATTACTCTAAATTGCCAATGGAAACTTAATCATGCAACTAAAACATTATATTCACGTTTTTTTTTAGATTCCTAAAATTAAACTAAATAATCAAAAGTAAATAAAAGAAAGAAAGCGAGTAAAATTATTGGTTTAGCCGATGAGACATAGATTAGGTATTTAGTAAGCATATTTAACATACAATCCCTTCCCTAATTCAATTAAGCCCAATAAAGTCAAATTTTAATGGCTTTCGCCTTAAAACAGTAATAACCCAAATTAATGGTGTAACTAAAGCCCAATTCGATTTTTAGGTTGAGTTGTAGATGGTTCCTTTAATATAAAAAATCCTAAGATATTCATTCCAAAATAAATAAATGATGGCTAGTCAATTATTCAATTTAGAACTATAAAAGAACAATCAAAATTGGAAGAAATATGATTTTATTAAAAAGAGGGAAATTCATACATAAATCTCTACTAAACACCTAAAAAATTGCTTAGCCTAGCATAGTTACAACTTTGGTCAAGCTATACTAGAACTGAACATGTCTACAGTAGAGAATAAAAGAGCAGAAAACTAAAAACCCCTTAGTCCGGTAGAGTAGTTTCGAACTAAATGAACACACTGCTAGAAACAAGATGAAATGGCTTCCAAGGTCTCTTCTGCCACCCAAATGTCAAAGGTAAACTCAAAAATTGAGTAGCAAAATTTGAACTACCTTACCTAAATCTAAAGAACATATTTAGACCCTAAAATATTAGATTTAGTTCCTTTCTCTTTAGGACTCTTTTTCCTATTCAAAAAAGGCAATAAATATCCTCTAATAAAATCCTCAACCAATTAAAATCAAGCACCTAAGGATGGGCCCACACCTCAGTAAGTTCGGAATCCATAGCCAAAAAGGATTATTCAGCTTCTAAGAAACAACACGGTCATGTAAAATTGACACACCTATATTGTTTGATGCAGTAACTATGGTGGACACAACATAACTAAGCAACACACCCATATCATTCTAAACAGTGGCTTCTCTTTATGTGACATGACCAAGAGACACGCCCCTGTCATCAGCTCAATGCCATCAACGCTAATGGTTGCACGGATAGCAAGCATGAAGAGCTATTTTGCATCAATGAATTAGAGGATTCTTACATCATTCAAATGGGCTCAAAAGAAGTTCAAAAGCCCTTTAAGGTGATCCAAAGTGCAATTGGTCATGTCCTAAGCCAAATGAGGTATATTTGGAGCTTTGAAAGCTACATTGGGCTTAAAATGCACAATCAAGGTTATGGGCCAACAATACACAAAGGGAAGCCTAAAGGGAAGATCAAGGGAGTCTTTCATGAAGATTCAAGTCAATTAGGCTTAATTAAAAGGTGTCCAAGTCCATTAAATCAAGTGGACATATTTGAAGAATCATGTGTAATGCATATGTGTAACACCTTACACCTATGGATATCCCTTATACTTGCATTATGTTATTGTGTACAAAATGAGAATAAGACAGAGTTCTGTTTATAATGAGGGATAATTTTTTTTTTGGATCATATAACCTTATCACTGTGTAACATTTAACAATTTTCCATAGCATCACAACTTAACTGTAAATATAATATATTACATATGCTAATAATGCAGACGCCATATTCAATTATTTCAGGTGGAAACTTCAAGGCCAAATATGCATTTACACATCATTGCATATTTACTAATTTATACATATGCAGATATATAACCCAAAATACAGATGTCATGTTCCTATACATATGTGCACTACAAGGAGAGAGATTGGTAAGGCTCGGTCAATGACTTATGATTCGTATCTTCTATATACTATACATCTCCAAAATGAGCTAATTACTCGACTCTTCCTAAAAAATGAAGCAATTTGATGAGCTACGACTCAATGAGAATAATTATCAAAAGCTTTCTAAAGTACCAAGTCAATCACAATTACAAGTAATAATCGTCATTCGTACACATTTTGCATGTCATTCTATTTATCAATATCACATGAATATAAACAATATTAAATTATGTAAATATTTCATTTGCTTATACTTATGCTTATGTCATTTTTTTTGTTCTGACCAGGCTAAACAGATATTGTCTCCGGTTTCCATATGAACATTTGCATTTGCTAACTAGATTAATCATTTGTAACATTTATACATTTGTTAGGCCATAGACCTTTTCTTTTGCTTTTGAACATTTTTTTGGGCCATAGGCCTCTTCTTTTGCTTTACAATGCCATTTAGCTTGTCACAACACCTTTTAACTCCATATGCATATGCATTTGCAACAATCATTACTTAAAATTTTCATTTATATCACATTTGCATATTCAATCATCAATCACTTCATGTAAGAAAAACCTATAACACAACCATGTATTCAAGTCATTCGTCACCTTTTGATATCATATTCATACCATAACAATCATGTAATTCATATAGCATCAAGTCAAGTCACGTTGCACATAGCACGCAACAAACACACGTACCAAAGAAATCGTTTGATAATTAAACTCACTTTTTCTTTTGATATTGAGCCTCTAACTTATTGTCTTTCACTTCTTTGGGGGTGTCCAATATTTTGTAAGCCTAATTAAATGTATATTTGGTCAATTGGTAGCTAAATAAACTTAGCGAAACTTAAACAAATTGAATTATGCATAATATGGACCACTAACTAGGATTTGGTATTATGACAGTGAGACCTTCATGTGTTCAGTAGCTTATAACTTTTTCTATGCTAGTCCAATTTGCATGATTCTTATTTCTAATTAAAGCTAACATGTAGGGATATAAAATATCTAAATTTAAGAACAATTGGACCATTTTGGAATTTTTAATGCAATTTATATGTACATTCTATTTTCTGCCCTATTTTTGCCCATAGGCAATTTTAGGACACCAAATTTTCTTCTTCATATCTTACAAAGTGTAAGTAATATTTTTATGAAACTTTGTATGAACATAGATATGTTTAAAAAAAACATTTTTCATATTGATAACTTTCATCCATTCTGCCTTTAAGGTCCTCATATGGTGGGATACTTGTGACTGGTCAATAATAGGATTGGCATCCAAACCAGTTTAAATTATGAAGACCATAACTCACAACATAAATAACATATTGAGATAGTATTTATGCCAAAATTTAGCTAATACATGTACTTATAACTTTTATGTTTTGAACATTTACAGATTATGTCTATAAGGCGCTTAAAATTGGGAAAACATCTAACTAGACCAGCACAGGACACTAAGTAGACAACTCAAATATGGAACAAATAGGACTCTCTTGACCATAACTAAACATCCACCCATAATATGGTTTTGAAATTTAGTATAAAACTAGATAACACATATATATACAACTTTTATTTTTTGAGTTTACTCAATTTCTAAGTCTATCATATAGAAAATTAATCAAGACAGTAGATAATTCAGCTAGGTTCCATAATTGAATGAGTTCCAGTCTGATGCTAATATCTTTCCACAGATACCAAATCATGAAAAACAATTTATATAACCATAAACCTAAGACATAAAACTACAACTTTTATGTTTTGTGTTTCTGTAGATTCAGTCTATAACTTCAAGGAAATAGGGGCCAACTTACTGCCCTTAAAATAGAATCAAGAACTATATTGTGTTGCTTGTACCTTTATAAACCTAACCTAACTAATTTCTTAACTCAAAATTAACAACAAAAGAGAGGACAATTACCTTAAATATGGCCAAAGGATAGAGTTTGGGGCTTGGAATCAGAAGAGAATAAAGAAGGAGATGGAAAAGAAGGAAATGGAAAAGAATGCAGTTTCAGGCCCTCTTTAACCGCCTCAAATCTGTTCCAATTTCTCTTTTTTTTTTTTTACTTTTCTGATTTTATTAATTTAATTAATTTATTCATTAATTTATTTATTTTTATTATTTTCTCTACATTTTTACATAAACCTAGTTAATACCAAAAAAAAATACTATATAATCAAATTGTCTACTTTAATTAATTTCACTATGCCAAATTTTATTTATTTCAAATTTATTCATTTTATTTAATTTCATTTTCAATATCTTGTGTCCTTATTTAAATTATAACTAAACACGTACGATTTGCTCCTATTGCGATAAACCGACTCATGACAAGTCTACCTCATGAGTAAGTTATAGCTAGAATCTCTATATATGAATGTGTTTCGTGTGAATGACATATATAAAAATGAATATGTCTAAATAAAATGCGTGTAATAATGTATATATGGACGGTCGAGGATATTACATGTGCAACTTAAGGGATCATATGCAAGACATGTGCACAACTTATGGTCAACCTTGGGAGGCATGTTGGGCTTATTATTTGGGCTTCAGTATGTTGTTTTAAGTCCAAATTCATGTGGTCCAAGTTGTATAATTAGATTATATATAGTTTTCCTATTTCCAGTAGGATTCAAGTAGTTTTCCTTAATTATCAAGGATATGGGTTGTTAACTGTCATATCCCTACTTTTAAGGGATTCTATTAGATTATCCCTATCTTTATGTGATTAGAATAAATATTAGATTGTAATACCTAACTTTAACGGATAAATGCCTACTTTTTAGGAATTGAGTTAGAAAAAAATTAGTTGTCCTTTAGAGGAAATTGACTCTTTTGCACTATAAATAGTCATATAGGCTTGTAAACTTATTAGCTAATGAATAAAAATGAATTTCAATGTTTTTCATTAAGAGAGGCTAATTTGCATCTTTTATTTACTTTAAAGAATTGTTAAACTTATCAAGTGTTAATGCTTATGGCGTTTGCTATTCTTTTGCTTCATAATCTTAGTTCTTGCTACTTTGTTTAGCTTGGGTTTGATTCATTATACTTATAATCTTGGTTCTTGCTACTTGTTTGGCTTGGGTCATATTCAACCATTGATCACCATAACTCAAAGGTTTGTTTGCCTTAACTTTGTTGAGGGGTTTCAAGGCGTGTTCTTAGGGTTCCGCATTAGACATGCTGTGTAGAAATGGCATGCCTATGTCGATCTCTCCAGTAGCCAGCCTTTATTTCACTCGACTAGTGATTAGTTCATATTTTATAGTGTTTTCTAGATTAAATTATATGTTTTTATGCCTTTGATTTGTGTTTATTATTGGGAAATTATGTAATTTGGTGTTATCTTTTGATTTATGAAAAATGGAGGAGAAATAATAAGTTTTGCACTAATTGGAGGACTTGAGCATTTTGGTGGAAAGTCATCCACACTAGAGTGTGGATTGACACTATCACATTTCTGACACAAAAGTGTGGATCCACACTGGCGTGTGGAAGAGGATTGATCAACACTAGCATGTGGATTTAAAGCTTCGGAGTTGGATCCATACGAGAGATGATCTACATGGGAGTGTGGATGCTGACTTGAAGAAAGGCACAACCAATCAACACGGGAGTGTGGATCTATACGGCAGTGTCGATTTCTAGAAATTTTGAAGCCATCTGCATGTGGGACTCTCAAATGCTAAAGTGCGGGTCCATTTTAAAGGCTCCAATTTTGATTGGCTAGGGATTAAAGTTATTAGATATTTACTACCTTTTAAATTCAGAAAGAAGTACCAATTAGAAAAAAACTTATCTTAAATTTCTAAGGGTTTAAAGATGTTTTCAAGGTTTAGAATGAGGGGTTCTGAAATCACTTCACTTTTACATTGCTTACTTTTGAGATTTGGGTAGTGGAAGAGACCTTGGAAGCCATTCCATCTTGTTTCAGCAGTGTGGGCTACGATTGTAGGTTATTCACCATTGAAGTTATCAAGCTTGGAGCTTTTGAGGATTAGAAACCAACTATCCAAGGGAGGTTCAAGCTAATCAGTTTCAGGGGGTTTTAATTTCCATTCTTTTCTTCTTTTCTGTTATGGCATGTTTAGTTTTAGCTTTGGAATTAACTTGACAATGGTTAAAGCCATGTTTAGCTAAAGTTTTTGTTAGGTATTTAGTAGTCATTAGGATGTATGAACTTCCCCTTTAATTTTTAATGATATTTGATTATTTTCATCTTTAATTATACTTGTGAAGTTTTAAATTGAATGTATGATTGGCCACCATCCATTTGATTTAGAATTGATATCTTAAGGGTGAGTTATTAGACAAACCATCTGTAACTTGTCCTTAAAATCGAGCTGAATGTTAATTACGCCATTAGCTTGGATACTTAGTGACTTAAGGCAAGAGCCATAAGAATCTTAATTCATTGTGCTTTATGGAATTGGGGGATAGAGATTACGACTAAAGTGCGAACTAAATGTCTATTTAAGTCTCATAAGTAATTCAATCAAGTTTACTTGTCTCTTAGTTAATTTTTTGTTTCAATATTCATTAGTTTAATCTCTGCACCATCAAAACTGGATAGAATGTTTAGTTGCATCATTGCATTTCCATTGGCAATTTAAGGTAGTTAAGAGTTAACCGAACTATTTCTTGAGAGATCGACCTCGGGGGTATCTTGTCATTGTACGATTGGCTCATGCACTTACAAGTACTTAATTTGAGCACATCAACCAGCCCCTCAAACAACACACCTATGTCGTTCCAATCCTCTTCGTGTTCAAGCCCTAAATCTCCCAATTTTGCCCAAAAATCTACTGATTCACCTCCAGCTTACCTAAAATACAAATAACATATTATTAACACAATTCTACCATAATTAACATAGAAACACAACTCAAAAACACACCATCTAACCTAGAAAATATTATAAAATATGAACTGATCAGTGATCGCCAGAAAATGATGATTTTGTGAACTTAACGCTTAGGAGAGATATACAGAATTGGAAGAGCGAAACTGAGTAACTATCTCAGTTCATTGATTTTATTCATTAATTTAAGGCTAAATTGCCAAAAAAAAAACTGAACTCTTAGAGTTATATAAAAAATAACATGTACTTTCAATTTTTTTTAATGAACTTTTAATATTTTATCAATTTAGATATTTTATCCAATTTGGTCGAAAAGATTATTGACATGTCTGAACTTTGTAGTGAGTAAGCTGCTTAGTCAATGACATTACTATTGAAATATTAACATTATCTTGTCTATAAACAAACAAAATACATATGAAGCATTGATAAATCAATTATTCAGTCAACAAAAAAATATCATCGTCATAAAGTTCAGACAAGTTAGCAATTTTTTCTACTAAATTGATAAAATATTAAGAGTTTGTTCATTTAATTAAAAAAAATAAAAAGTGTATATTATTTTTGATACAAATGTGAAAGCTCATATTTTTGTGGTAATTTAATTTATAATTTAATTACATTAGCCTTTAATCAAAAATCAAACTAAATGGAATAGAATGTTTAGGTCACATTTTGTGTACGTTGGTAATTAAATTAGCTAAAGATTTAGACTAGTAATTTTTTGTGAGATCGACTCTATGAGTACACTTGTCATCATTATATTGGTTCGTGCATTTGCAGGTTAAACTTTGAGCTTACATCACTTGTCTGAACTTTTTGACGATAATATTTTTTTGCTAACAAAGTAATTTACTTATAAATGTTTTTATAAATATTTGATTTGCTCACTGGCAAGATAATATTAATATTATAACAATAATGACAATGATTAAGCATCTTATTTGTCAGAAAATTCAGACATGTCAACAATTATTTCTATTAAATTGGACAGAGTATCTAAATTGATAAAATATCAAAAATTCGTTCATTTAATTAAAAAATTTGAAAATACATATTATTTTTAATACAATCCTAAAATTTCAGATTTTTTTTTTTAACAATTTAGCCTAAAGTAAAATGACATTAGACATATCTTGCACTTATAATTGTTCATTTTCGCTATTTTGTTTCCTAAAGCCATTTTTTATAATCTATTTTGCTCTCTCTATTTTGTTTTTAGTTTATATCATTATCTATTAATTTAAAAAAAAAAGTAACTTCTTGCCACCCAGTGCTAATGTGACCAGGAAGATAATATCAAACGATATGTATGATGTGTGGAAGGAAGGAGAGGTGATATAAAATGAATGTTACTTATTTTCAAATTACAAGATAATAATGTGGACTACAAACAAATTTAGGAGACCAAATGACAAAAAATGAACAATTATAAGGATAAGCCTAAATAAATCATGAGCAATCATCTCTCACTTGGAAAATTTTTTTATAAACCGAATATGTATAAACTAAATTAATAAAAAAATATCAAATAATTTGACTAAATAGACTTAGTCTATAGACCAAATTTGTATAATACTCCTTTATTAATTTGATCTATATAAACTAGCCGTATACAAAAATATAAAAGAATTTCTCTCTACTTTTGTACGTCCATTGCTATATATGCATAATTATATATAATTCCCCAATTTTCATTTTTGTTGTGAAACCATCCTCTCTCTTCTTCCTGTGATAAATAAAATCTTATATATCCAATTGAATCACCAACAGTAATTGCAATAACCCATTGAGAGGCACCTAGAGAGAGTGCAAAAGAAGAGGGTGTCCCTCACCCTCTCTTCTTGTTATGCCTTCCCTCAGATCTTGATCCTCTCACTTTTCTCTTTTGGTGAAAAGGCTTTGTTTTTTCAACAATTATCTGATTTAGTCAGCTTCTGTGATTTGGATCCTCTGTTCATTTCTTCCCGATTTTGATCCTCTTTTCTCGTTGTTTCTTAGGGATCCCGGATTGCTGTTTGATCCATTTTTTTATCAGTTATTTGGTGTTATGCTTTTGGATTGAATTCAAAGCGCGTACCCGCTTCTTATTGTGAATATCCAAGCTTTGTTTTGTTTTGTTTGTTTGACGAGGTACCCTTCTCTTTGTTTAATCCGCATTCTGATTTTGTGTATCCGATTGTTCTTATCAACTAGCATTTTATTATGTATTTGTTGAATAATTTATTCCAATCAATATTTGGCTGAGCTATAATCTGGTTGTATCTAATTATGAGATACAATTAAGATCTGATGTTTGGTTGGCACACATCAACAGATGGTTTATTGTTTGATGAGATGCTTGTTTTGTGCTTTTATTTCTTTTATTTCTGAATTGTTTATGTGCAGAAATGGAAATGGAGCTTGGAAAACTATTCATTGGTGGAATTTCATGGGACACAAGTGAGGATCGTCTTCGAGACTATTTTCAGGCATTTGGTGAAGTTGTGGAAGCTGTGATAATGAAGGATCGGACTACAGGCCGTGCTCGAGGATTTGGTTTTGTTGTTTTTGCCGACCCTTCGGTTGCCGAGAGGGTTGTGATGGAAAAACATCTGATAGATGGTAGAAACGTAAGTTTTTTTTTTTATATGAATTCTAATTTGGATCAATGTGTTTCACTGCTGTTCTTTCTATCCCGTGATTTCAATGCTGTGATGTTATAAAATGGATTTTTAACAACAGATAATTGACGATATTCTATTGGTTTGCAATCAATTCAATCATTTCTTGTCCTTTTAGGGTTGGTGGAGGTGTTGTATTGGCTGCATGTCACTATTGGATAACTTAACTGTACAGGAAAATGTATATACTTGTCAATCTTCAGAAAGGTTGCACAGAATTAATTTTTGAATATCATTATCAGTTTTAACATCAAACTTAGCATTTTTTTTAATACAGAATTTTAAAATAGTATGAAGGCCAATTTAAAAAATTAACAGTTTTTGTTTTAGAAGGAAAGGAACTGTTCCAAATGATATTAGGAGTGGTTTTGTAAGGGGCCAATTCAGTTGAAAGGCATAAAGACAGCAACTAATCTCTTTCACTAGAATATGATAGAAACATTTTTGCTATAATTAAATGAGATGCTCGCGACTCTATTTTTTTGGATGAGGAGAAGGTCCATCAGATTCCGCTTTCGATGCCATAACTATGCTAGGCTGGCTGCGGCTAATACTTTCTTTAGACTTAAAGCACTACAAGGCCCCTTTGTCAGGACTCGGTCAATTAGTTTTTGAGCTGCTGAATGTTTTTATCTGGCCTTCACAGGCATATATGATATGTAAAAATGAAAGATTGCTTTATCTAGCATGGGAAATGTTAATATACTTTCTGATTTCTCTTATTAGCTATAAGTCATAATACCATCAAATTTTGGAATCCTGAATATTGCAAAGTTGTTGTAATATTCAAAAGGAAAAGGCTAATATATCATGATTTTTTTCCCAATATCCCAATTTTCAGGGTCTATACTCATGTACTGTAATAACATTAACATTCTACAGGTGTTGGTTAGTTCTTAACTGCTTTATGATAGGAGACTGAAATTTTGTATTATTTGTGAACATGAAAATTGGGCTTGGAGTTTCATATTAATATTTTGGTTCTCAGGTTGAGGCAAAGAAGGCAGTTCCAAGGGATGATCAGAATGTGCTGAATAGGAACAACAGTAGCAATATTCAAGGATCACCTGGTCCTGCTCGTACAAAGAAGATATTCGTAGGAGGTTTGGCCTCTACAGTCACAGAAAGTGACTTTAAGAAGTACTTTGATCAGTTTGGGACAATTACAGATGTTGTCGTTATGTATGACCACTACACTCAAAGGCCAAGAGGTTTTGGTTTTATTACATATGATTCAGAGGAAGCAGTTGATAAAGTGCTGCACAAAATTTTTCATGAACTCAATGGTAAAATGGTTGAGGTAAAACGGGCTGTCCCCAAAGAATTTTCTCCAGGGCCAACTCGGAGCCCGTTAAGTGGATACAGTTATGGTCCAAGTAGAGTTAGTAGCTATCTAAATGGTTATACTCAGGGACACAATGCAAATTCAACTGGTGGACTTGGTGCTAGAATGGATGGTAGGTTTAGTCCAGTCACTGTTGGTCGGAGTAACTTTTCTCCATTTGGTCCTGGTTTTGGGATGGGTCTGAATTTTGAGCAGGGCTTAAGTCCTAGTTATGGAGGAAATTCAAAGCTCAATCCTAACCTTGGCTATGGGCGGCTGAGTCCCTCATATGGTGGAAATTCAAGCAGGTTTGACAGCCCTATTGGATATAGTGGAGGTAATAGTGGAAATGGTTCTGTGTTTAATTCATCAACTCGAACATTATGGAGCAATGGAACTATTAGTAATGCTTCAAACTCCACAAACTCTAGTACTCTTATGGGCTCTGGAACTGGGAATTCAGGTGTTGGTTCTTTCGGTGGTATTGGACCTCTGTGGGGTTCCTTAGCTAACTCTGGACAAGGGGGAGGCGCTGGTTCTACTTATAGCCCTGGCAGTCTTAGCTATAACAATGGTGATATCAGTGTTGGTCTAGGAGGGATAGGATTTGGGAGAAATAGTGGGACAAGTACTCTGCCAGTTTCATCTCTTGCTGCATCAAGTAATGGCTATGATGGATCTTACGCAGACATTAATGGCTCATTATATGGGGATTCTACTTGGCGATCTTCAACTTTAGAGCTGGAGGGGTCTGGCTCATTTGGTTTCGGGCTTGGAAATGCAGCTTCGGATGTTGTGACTAGAAATTCTGCTAGTTACGTTGGTGGTTATAGTGTTGCTAATAGACAAGCAAATAGAGGTAAATTTGCCCTTTCTTTGTTTTCTTTTCTACTTTTTTAATCCTTCGAAGGTTCTCAAATGTTCATATATTGGTCCATTGCACTACATGTTCTGCTGGATTCTTCCATATTTGGTGTCCAACTTTGGAGGATTATTAAGCCGGCCTGGAAGACTTTTTGATTCTAGCTTCCTCTTCTTATTTGTTTATTTTTTTGTTTCTTACTTTTTATTCTTATTTATCTTAGTAATTGTTCAAGTATGTCCTATGCAAAGTTTACATTAAATTACTGATCTGCAAATTGCCATTCACTGACTTATCAACTAAGCTTGAAATGTAGCAATCCCTTGCTTGCTGAGCCAATAACTGCTAGAGCTTGACACATGAAACTGAATCTCACCGAGATTTAAAATGTTATACTTTTTAAATGTGTAGCCATGCATTTTTATTGGGATATAATACATATAGATCTGCACCAGATTTTTAGGCGAGAGGCTCTTCTCTTTTTTTTTTCCATTTTTCTTTTATAATTCATTGGATATATGTTTTTTTTTCCCATTTGAGAAACTCATTTTATCCACTCTTTTCGTACTGTTGGTTGTGTTTGTCTCAGGAATTGCTGCTTAGGATGATTACGATACGAATGTGAAGAGGTTTTGGTAGGTGAAGTACATCTGATTAAGTAAATTTCGTACATTTTCTTTGTCCAGAAGTTGCAGTTTATATGAAAACTTTATTAGAGCTAATCGATTTGATGAATTTATGGTAGAGTGCAGTCACAAGGAATTCCATGTAAGGTTTGAGCTTTGAAGTTTTTATGATATAGGTTTTCATTTTACATTTTTTTTTTTTTTTTGAATTTCGATTAAGGTGTAAAATCAGATTGCGAGGTAAATTAGTGTATCATGCATCTGTGGTGACAGTGATAGAAAAAGGAAAAAAAGGATAAACATTTTTATTTTTTCTTTTAAATCCCCCCCACCCCCTCCCCCAACACCTTTATTTTGGATTCAATTCTTGTGCCAATTTTCTTCTGTGATGTCTGGCCAATTGCTGGGTGCTGTGAAAGAATGTTGTTTTGTTATAGTTCCTTATTTAGAAGGGTTTTTCTATTGTAAAAGATGTTTGTTTGATTTATTACTGTTAAAAAACAGTAACAAAAGAAAATGTTATGTAGTGATTTATATTTATTTGGCTAATTCAGGTGAAGTACATCTTTATTTATAAGGAATATTTACTTGCACTTTTTTGCCATGTATATGCTTATGAACCATTGGAACTTTGTGCTCATTTTTCTGGGGAATGTGAAAGAGCTGAAATTGTGTTTTAGGTGAAAATGAAAAAAGAAAATGAAGGGTTTAGCTTATGAAACTTAACTCTGTAGTCTGCTCTAGAATTTCTGGATTTGTGTACAACATATGTTGCCACGAAGTTTGTTGGGGTTGGTCTACTCATAACTCCTCTTCTGGTGTTCAGGTTTGTGATAAATCCCCAACAAACTGGGAATTTTCAATTGTTATGTTCATGCCTTTTCCCTACAAATTAATGCTATTGATCTCATACCTGTAGGATATCACTTAGTTTATGATTATGAGGCTTGGCACGTTCATAAAAGTGAAGTTTTATAAGTCAAATCCTGTTACTATAATTATATTAATAAAGGAAGACATGTCCAGCCGCATATAATTGTCCATTTTTGCAATTTTTTCCATTTATCGGTTTTTGGTCGAAGTTACTATTTATATTTCATTTTTATTCCACTTCGTTCCTTCAAAATTTAAATTTTGTTATGGTGTGCTCTTTAATCGGCGTGTGTATTTTATGTACTGATATATTTTTTGTCATGCTTTATCATCATATGGTGATTGAATGTGCTGTATTTTTTAATTTTTAAGGGATAAAGTGAACGAAAAACAAAATATAAAAGGCAACTTGAATAAAAAAACCTATCAAGGAAGAAAAATGGTAAAAACGACAATTGTAAAGAACTAGATATGTTTTATGTTCCAATAAAGGTTAAATTTTGTGTGCAAAGGGAATAGAAATCTGATTAGTTGTGGTTAAAATTTGGCAAGAAAAGCTTCTTGTTCTTTCCACATCAGTAACTTGTGTCAGCAGAAAGTTAAATAAAAATGTTGAGCATATGCTGTTTCTGTGTAATTATACTCAAAAAGTTTGGTTTCATTCCTTTGATGCATGTAAAACATTATTGCCTTATAGGGAATATTATTGGTGGGAGACAGGGAGAGGCCGCAGCTCTTAGACAGCTTGTTCTTTTGCTTCAATCAACAAAAGTCAGCAATATGTCAGTTAAGGGTGGCAATTATCTGACTTTCTAATTTTTTTTAAAATGTATTTTTAAAATGTATATGATAGTATGTAATTTATATTATTTTTCATATTTATTTCTCCTAAAAAATTATATTTATCCTCCTAAAAAAAAGTTAAGTTTGTCCCCTGGAACTCTAGGGGACCGGCTCCTCCACTATTAGCAATGTTTTTTTTTAATCCTAATTCAAGAATCCTGATCCAAACAATCCATAAAGACATTCTGCCTCCTTCGGAAATAACTACACATGGTTATTAGATTTAATAATTTCTCATCCTCTCAAATCCACCGAAAAATGTCCGATTTAACTCGGAAAATTAGATTTAAAACCTCATAAAATTTGAATGGATCAGTTAAAAAGTGGTATGAACTTAAAACCATTTAAAATTAACCTTTATAAAATATATTGATTCGAAGACTTATCTGATTAATTCCACCTAAAATTTGAATATATATATATATATATACGTCGGATCCAATCGGATTAATTTAAATTAACCTGGAAAACGCAACAAAACAACTGATTAATTGCTTAGTTAAACTAACCGGATTAATTATAAATTTAAGAAGAAAGCAATACTAAATAATCTAATACAAAAATGTTTTTTTTTTATAAATAATATAAAAATAGGGTGAATTTCACTTACGGTTCTCCAATTATATAACTCGTAACAACTTGATACTTGAAAAATTATTTGTAACACAAAAATATCTCAATTATCTAATTCATAGCAATTCGATACCTAAAAGATTATTTGTAACACAAAGGTACCCCAATTATGTAAATTGTAACAATTCAGTGTATTAAAAATTATTTGTAATACAAAAGTACTTCAACTTTTATTTTGTAACTAAATAGTATTTATGTCTTCAACTATTGTAGTTCATTTAACATTGTGTTTAGAAAAAATGTTTTTCGGAAAAAAAATTTATATTTTTTACTTTTTTGAGTTTTGAAAACTATTTTTGGTAAATACAGTTAAATAGATATTTTTTCTAGAAATATATTTAAAAAAATAATTCATAAAAATTAAAAAAATAGTCAATTAAATAAAAAAAATTCAAAACCTGCTTTTGGAACACTTAACAGCACTCTCAAACATCTATTAGTCTTTTTAACAGAAATATAATATGAAATATTTAGATAAATTTTAATAAAAACAAAATTAGTTGTAATACACAATCAGTAAAACTGAAATTTATCTGATGTGAATATTATATCTAATTTTATGTTTATTAAAATTTATTTGATGTGGATATTTTATATCACACTTATGTTAGGAAAACTAACATTCTAATACGTAAATACTATTTA
>CATIWF010062348.1:0-13169 GCA_949630135.1 Balakata baccata
AAAAAAAATACTGCAATGCAATTCTGTCCATAAACCATATTCATTCCTAACATCCAAATCAAATTAAAGTTCATGAATTAATAGTAATATGCCTCCAACTCCAACTATACGTGTTTCATTGAAATTAACATTCAAGAGGCATCAAAATATATCTAAAATATTTTCAAGGTTGTGCCAAAATATACCTGTTAAAAATTGTTCAAAAAATTCATAAACCAAACATTTTATATAAATCACATTCATTCCTGTTATTCATGGCCTATCTCCTAAATATCCATCTTCAACAACTGATCTTTGGCAAATGGGACCTACATGATAATGACATGTTGACCATGCAATGAGATGTTTGCCATGCCATGTCCATACGTGTGGTTTTCGTCCCAACTTTCAACATGCCAAAGCCCAAAATATTTCATGTACATTGATCTATTACAAATTTAATCAATTTAATTAAATACATCCAATCTTATTTAAAATAATCTAAGTAAAAAAAATACTTAAAATCATTTTTTATACATATACAATATATTCGTCATATGTGAGTTATGTATTTACATAATTCAAATATACTATATTTATGATACATGAGTTATATATTTGTGTTATATATATACTATATTATGAATATATATGACTATATGTTTACCTTTTATGTATATTATATTTATCATATAAGAGTTACATATTTATTTTTTACATACTTTTAAGTAACTTATATGTTCATTATATATACGTAAGCAGCGGCGGACATATGAATTATTATGAATAGGGTTGATAATAAAACTAATTAATATGTAAAAATAAAAAATTATAATAATTTAAATGAAATTATATTAATCTAGCATATATATAAAAACAATGCAATTTCAATAGAAATAATATTCGAAGAATTGAAATTACATAACAATTAAAAAAAATTTACGTAATATATAATTTTGTATTTGTAGTCATCAGTCAAATAGAAAGAATTAAAAAAAAACTAATTAAGAGAGAAAATGACAAAAGAAAAAACAATCGAAATAAAAACAATTTTAAAGTGAATTTTGTTGTCATGTAAATAAAAATAAAATAATTAAATGCATATTATTATGTAATTGGATTGGTCTAGTAGACACCATCTTTCCAAAATTTTTTTCTAAGCATATTATATATAAAAAATTTTAAAAAAAAATTAGCGGGGGCTTATGTCCCCATTTGGCTCCGGCCCTCATAAGTACCATATAATTCGCATTACGTCTCTTTTTATTTTTCTATCTATATTTTAAGTTAAAAAAAAAATCAACATATGCTATGGGAGATTAAATGAATTTGATGGGTAGTAAATGTTTATACAGGAAATGTTTTAGTTTAATTTGTTTTTGACACAGATTAAATTGCAAATTATGGTCAACCTCCAAATTGTATCCTTAGAATAATGTATAATTCCAGTATATTAGATTATATTATATATGCTGCACATATTATCCAAATATAGTAAACATATAAGTTACATATAATAATAATAATAATAATAATAATAATAATAATAATTACTACATATAATGGACATATTAAAATATTATCTTTTATATACTTTTATGTGATTTTAAATATTTATTTTGTAAAATTTAGTTAATTAATATTTGTGTTCTAATGACTATTAACGATTATATGATATAAATCTATAATTCAAGTTATTTTTTTATGTACATATAATGCAATTATATATGAGTATTATATAATTTATACTGTGTCTCTTGCATTTTTCTGTATATATTTAAAAGAAAAAAATCAGCGTATATACTATATTCTTATTTATGAGTTATATGTTTAATTTTTCCACTAAAATCTTATCTTTGTTGAGATTTTATTTTTATTTTTTTTTGGTAAAGTATAACATTCAGATGTAATCAATTTGAGATGCACAACAATGATTTTGAGTTGCTTATTTTTTTTTTAAATGGAAAAAAAAAATCATTTATTGCTAGCGTTTAAAAAAAAATTAATTATTAATAAAATAAAAAAATATAACTCAATCAAATATAATAAACTTCGAAACTAATGATTTATAGAGCCTACTTAGATTTTCATTCATGAATAATAATAAAAGCTTTTGAATAATGGTAGAGAACCGCATTATCTCTCTACCCTCTCTAACTTAGAATAATATTTGAAACTAAAGCTGTGAAAATCGGTCTGATCAATAAACAAAAAAAATCAATAGATCAAGGGTTTAAGGTAAAACCAAAATCGAACTAGTTTATGTAATATTTTTATAAAATATAATGTCTCATATATAATAAGATATAATATATCTCATACATAATAAAAATAGAATATAAACATATCTCATATTCTATTTTTTAAAAATAAAATCATATTTCTTATATTTGTATAACTAAATATTTAATTAATGATTAAATATAAAGGGAAGTTAAAAATTCAATAAAAAAGAAGTAAGAAAAGAAATATAAAAATAGTTAACAATTCCATGTAGAAAAAAAGTAAGGAAGATAACATAATATTTTATAAATAAAAATGGGTTAAACCTTCAATAATATATTTATTTTGATCAATTTGATTAGTTTGTAGTTAACTAATATAGTTTTAAAGTCAAATTTTTTAGTTGAACCAGCTAAAGTTGGTATGTTGGACCAAATTTAATAATAAATTTTTTTTTTGTAAAAAAATAAAATGACCAGAAAAAGTCGGTCAATCATATCCGGTTTCCAATTTTTCCAATTGAATTGGTTAAATCACCAATTTTTTGGCCGGATCATTTTTCTTCCGGACTTAGAAATAAAAACCGCCAAATATAATGGTAAGTTTCCAATTTTTTCCTTTAAACCGGCCGAACTTGGTCAATTTTTCCAACCATATTTGCAACAAGGGAGGTGGCGAGGTGGGGAAAGCGAATTAAATAAGTGGAAGATGATGGAATGGGATATGATGAGGTGGGGTAGGGTGATGTTGATGAATGAATGAAGTGGCATATATTTAATTTTCTAAGAACATCCAAGAGCATTCATATTTTTTCCTTTAGAATTTTATATTTTTTTAATATACTCTTTATTTTTTCATTATCTATCTTACTCTCTAAAATTTATATTCTTTCTCTTTAGATTTAAGAGTTACTGATTCTAAGTAATATTTTATTATTTCTCATTCATTCATTTTTTTTATTCTCTCGTTCCTTATTTATGTCTTATACTCTCTCTCTTAATTTTTTAGATAATTTTATTAATAAAAATTTAAAATAGAGAGTAAAATAAAGAATATTGTTGGAATGCACATAATTTTTAAGATAAACTAAAATAAAAAGTAAATTTTTTATAATATAATATAAAGTGAGATAACATATCTTGCAAAACCAATTGCATAATCCTACATGGCAATTGCAAGACCAATTACATGGATGAAAAACTCAATTATAAATTTTTAAGATTTCAACACTTGAAATAGGAGACACAATTTCAATTGATTAAGAAATTCTTATAAATCCCATTTCTATTATTTTAATATAATTTAAATAAAATTACTAAAAAATATTTTTAATAATATATATAATTAATTAATAATTAATATTATTTATTGATTTATATAATTAAAATTAATTAATATGTAATTAATGGTTGATATAATAAATTAATTATTTAATTAAGTATGATTAATATTATTAATTTATTATATAATTATACTTAATAAAACAAATATATGTATTAATATAATTATTTTAAAATTTAAGCTTATTAATATAAAAATTAAAAATATAATTAATTTGATGAATTTATTTTTTAATATAAAGTATAAAATTAAATTAATATAATTAATTATATTTAATAATATAAATATAATTATTAATATAATTATTATAAAACTAATGTTAATTAATTAGAAAAATTAATAATATAATTAGTTTTATTAACTTAATTTCATATTATAATAATATAATTAATTTTTTTATTTGATAATAAAAAATTTTAATATTTTTAATTTGTAATATTGATTATAATATATTAAAATATAAATATGATCTCATATATTGAAATTTATAATAATTGCAAGAATGTAATGTATTTAAAAGTATTGATAAAATTTTACTGATGTGCAATTGTATTCCAGTTACAGGGATGGAGGGGTGAATTTCACTCACGGTTTTCTGATTATATAATTCGTAACAATTCAGTACCTGAAACACAAAGGTACTTCAGTTATGTAAATTGTAACAACTTAGTATCTCAATTATATTATTCGTAACAACTTGGTACCTGAAATATTATTTGTAACACAAGAGTACTTTAATTTTTATTTTGTAACACAAAAGTATATCAACTTTTATTTTGTAACTAAATAGTACTTCTGTATTTCAATATTAGTCTCTCTAACATAGGTATGATATAAAATATCCACAGTAAATAAATTTAATAAAAATAAAATTAGATGTAATATTTACATAAGATAAATTTTAATTTTATTGACTATGTATTACAGCTAATTTCATTTTTATTAAAATTTATCTGTATTTTCATATTATAGTTCTGTTAAAGAGACTAAACGATATTTGAGAGTGCTGTTGAGTATTCCAAAAGTAGGTTTGGAATTTTTTTTATTTAATTGACTAATTTTTTTAATTTTTATAAATTGTTTTTTTCTCAAATATGTTTTTAGAAAAAATATCTATTTATCTGTATTTACCAAAAATAGTTTTCAAAACTCAAAAAAATTAAAAATACAAATTTTTTTTTCCGAAAAATATTTTTTCCAAACACAATGCTAAATGAACTCTAATAGGTGAAGATATAAGTACTATTTAGTTACAAAATAAAAGTTGAAGTATTTTTGTGTAACAAATAATTTTTAAAGTATTGAACTGTTACAATTTATATAATTGGAGTACTTTTGTATTACAAATAATTTTTAAAGTACTGAATTGTTATAATTTATATAATTAAGATACTTTTGTGTTACAAATAATATTTCAAGTATTAAATTACTATGAATTATATAATTTAAGGATCATAGATGAAATTAACCACAGATGAAGATACTCTTAGAATGCTCTAATTATAGAGACGAAGAAAATAGAAATTGTGTGGTCAAATCACTGAGTTAAATTAGAGTGAACGGCTAGTGGAGGATGGAAAAAAAAAATATTAAATGTGTTGAGAGAGGTGATTGAAAAGTGTTGTGAGAGGCGAGGACCACTTTTTCATTTGGGATTTGAAGAGGTAAAATTAGAAATTATTCTTTTGCGAACGTTGTTTCTAGTGTTTTATAAAACCAGCGGTAAAATTTAAAATTTCCTTATAAATTCAGAATGTCTGTCCAAATTCCAAAAATGATATAATATTGCTTTCTAATATGAAAACTCATATAATATTATCATTTTCTTCACATTTTTTTTTAATTATGTTACAGAAAAAATAGAGAAAAAGGAATGATAATGTAGTGATAATTACACCGTAATATTGGAAAAATAAATTATAATACTAATTTGATATTTTTTCAAAATAAAAACTAAAGCAGCCAATTTTTTTTAACTGGAAATCGACTTCATTAAATAGAAATAACCAAGGTTATTAAATTAGGTCAGTCAATGATCCAAAAAGAACAGCAAATAAATGATTTAAGATTCAATCCGAATTGAATATGAGCTGAATCGTTTTTAGTAAAATTTTATAAAAATATAATATTTGGCCTATCCTACACACAATAAAATATAAAAATAAATTATACAAGACACACGTTCAAATGAGTAATGTTTTCGATTACAATCAAATACTATTGAAAGTCTATCTTTATATCAAATACATATTAAATAATAAATATCATCATCTTCCTAATTTTTTTATAAATGAACATTTTAAATTTGAATTAGAAAACATATTAAAAATTTATCTTTTTACGAAGCCGAAGATGAAAAAATATTGTTATACAATATATAATGTTCTAATTTAAATTACGAGTGTTTTCACATCAAATTTATAATTGTAAGAAATAATTTTATTGGAGATTAAATATATTATATAATTAATTCAATTTTAGAAAAATGATTATTTCTAAAATATAAAATATATAATTATTTAATTAATTAAATTTGATAATTAATTAAATGTATTACTATTTACAAAAATTGAATCTATATATTAATATCAAAATATAAAACTAAATGATTTTTCTACAAAACAATTTTTTATAAAAAAAATCAAATCAACGTCCATAGAATAGAAGTGGTCACTGTTTGAATTAATTAACACGACGTCGTTTATAGACGTCGTGTGTGTGTTCCAGCTACCACATAGCGACCACCTTAGTGTGGTCGCTGATTAGGTTAACAAAATATTTTCCCTCTCTCTTCTCCTTCCCGCCCACCCCCATCTACCTTCTTTCTCCATTCTCTCACTCAAAATACCATTTCTACAGAGAGAGCGCTTCTGAAAATTTTACGGAGGGTTTTGTGAAAAGTGAGAAAAGAAGAAAACAAAGATTTCAGGTGAAGGAGAAATTAGGGGGACGAAGCTAAGAACTCGGTCTGGAGACAATGAAGACACGCAACAGTACACTGTTCCTCAGTTGGAGCTTCCATCGCAGGTAGGGTTTTAATTTTGAACCAAATGCAGTTAATTTATGAAGTTGAACACCATTTTAGAGTTTTAATGAACACAGCACCCAAACCTTTTGTGTTCTCTTTCCTGGTTAAATGGGAGTTCTGGATCTTGTTTGTTGTTTACTACTGTTTCTTCTTGAACACAAGAGGATGATCTTTTGTTAAAGAATGTTGTTGAGGTAGCTTCTCTGATGAGGTTCTACTTTTCCATTCTGGTTGGTGTTTTGCTCTGATCCATGCTTTGTTTTATATCTCTCTGGATCCCAAAGCCGGTTTCTTGGCCGCCCTGTGTTGTGTTTTTTATTGGGTAGCTAGTAGTTTTGTGCTACTTGGCTTGGGTTTTCTCTGGATTGGAAGATAAAAAATTTTCAGTTTTAAATTAATTTTTAGTAATAAATTGTACGTTTTCTTTTTTAAGTATATCTTCAGAATTTCTCTATGTTATGTCTATCTTATAAGCTTCTCGATCCCTATAGCGATGGTTAGTCTCTTCTTTCACTCTTTGGGGATATTTCTTAAATTAGGGTAATTAAAAATTATATTTATAAATTTATGGTAATTTTAAAAATAATTACAAATTTATGGTGACATGCGCCAGTCTTAGAGCCGACTGGCACGTGTTGAAGTGGCGCACACAGGCCACGTGGCGCCACTTCAATTTAATGCAGACAATAATTTTTTTTTAAATTAACCAAAATTTAATTAACAAACAATTAATAATAATAATACGGATTAACTTTTTAAAAAAAATATATGAGGCAAATAATAATAATAATAATAATAATAATAATAATAATAATGTGGGTAAAATTTTACATGATGCGCGAAAAAAAAATTTAACTTTTATAAATTTTTTCTACACTTTTTATCCCTACAATTTTTTATAAATTATTATTTTTTAAATTTTACTTAATTTATGATTAAATTCTAAATGATTTAATTTATAATTTATTAATTTAATTTAATTTATTTGCTTAATTTTTATTAACTATTATTAAATATAATTTATCAAAATATAATTTATAAATTATATTATAATTTTTTATAAAATAATTAACAAAATTTAATTAAAAAAATAAAAAAAAAATGGTCCATCGTGCATGCAAGCATGCACGTGGAATAATGAATAGTACTGCGCGCCAGTAACTGGCGCGCATTGCCACAAATTCTGAATTTTTTTTTCAAACAACAATTTGGAAATTTTTCAAAATACATCCCAAAATAGTAAATAGTTTAGAAAAATAATATAAATTAAGAAATATCCCCTTTTATTGTTCTTTTTTAAGCCGGTTCAAGTTTTATTTTTCTGGTCTTTGATCTGTTATTTATGGTTGAGAATAGATGGAATTTTTTAAAACTTAATTTCGTTTTCATTCAATTTAGATCCGATTTGGCCTTTATTTAAGCTCTATATCTTTCAATTGGATGTAGGTTAAGATATTTATAATAGAGTAGCTTGATACTTGGTCTGTTGTTTCTGGCTTGGTTGTTTCTGGATCTTATTCTTGATAGGAATGTTGATTGACTTGATTCTGAAAATTGGAGTGCTATAATTTTGATGATTGAAAATGAGAAGAAAAATCTAATTAACTGATGGAGTTTGCTAAGGAATTTATTTGGTGTTGTGAATGAAGTGTAGTTCCTGTTTGTAGAAAAGGGAAAATGGATAATATTTTATCCACTTGCAATTGATGATAGTAATTGGATATTTAGATTGGATTGTTAATCAGGTTAATGGATCTGCTATTGTTTGAAAAAAAAAAAATTTTTAATTAAGATTAAATCCAATTAAGATATATATATATATTGGTGATTTATTTTATTTGGCACATTTGCTATTCGTGGCCAAAGGCTTTAATGTCCTGCTTTCATTTTTGTTCAACTTTAAAAGATTCGTGTGCATCACTATAACAGGAAAAGTAAAGAATGTTGTGATTTTGAAGTTAGTAGTTAATTATAGTTGTTAGCATTAGATTACTGTGTTTCAAGGCCTTAGGTTGCACTTCATATGATCAAATGTTTTGGTTCATTTGATTGTTCCCATAGGATTCTTGATGTAGAAATGTATAATCCAGTTTAAAATTCCTTATGCATTGTTAATTCTCCTTACCAACTTGTGGCTACTCTTATATTGTGATGCCTGATCGTGAAATTTGAGATTTAGAAGTCAATTCTCTGTAGTTCAACTTGAGCATCTTTCATTGTGGTAATTAATAGCTACCTCTAAAATCACCATTTTCAAAAATATGGCTCACATGAATGATTTAATTTTTATTTTTATTATAGAAGTGCTAGTTTCACCAACTTTAGTAATGTAATTTTGTTGGCTATTACTTTTTTGTAAGGCAAGCGTTCTTACTACTTCATATATTATTTAAAATTAATGTTGGATATATTTGAAATGTTATGGATGTGCGGTTGAAATTGGTAAATAATGGGAGTAATAAGGATGATATTGAAAATGTTTGTTTGTATGTTGTAGAATCGAGTGTTGTTAGAATATATTTAGAGCATAACTTGTATTTGTTTTATTTGTTCCATATGTAATGCATTTATTTGAGAAACTCACAAGTTAATGAATTACAAAAATGGAAATTGTATATTTATAGAGGAAATTCTGCTGAAGTTACAGTAGATCTATACAATTTTAAATAAAATAAATATATTTATTATATTTGAATATGAATTGTTAATAAACAACAATATAAAGAGAACAAATTTGCACAAACTTAAAAGTGTTTATTTATATGCTCGAAGAATATTACAAAATAACTTATTGGGTTTGTTTTATATGCTTGAAGAATAAATTTGGAATTAAATATTTTTAGGGGTTGCTCGGTTGAAGTGTGGATATAACTATAAATATAACATGATTCTATAGTCTAGCATACTCAACACGAAATCCAAAATACTCGACTATGATTCTACTCTACAGCAGGAAGTCTAGAATACTCATCACGAAGCCCAACCTGCATAAGAAGAAGCCCAAATTGCACAAGCAGAAGTCTAGAATACTTGACATAAGTGGGACGAGAGAATGTGCCAACTGCTAGAACGCATTGACTAACTTACTTCTTAGATTGGTGCATCTAATAGCCATCAGCCGCCTCCACCTCCATCTTAACTTGTATTTTGCTTTTCTTTTATTTTTATTTCAAAAATATTATTACAGATATTTACATATTAAATTTTTAAATACTATTAATATTTAGTTAAATTTTATTTTAGATTTTTACGAAAAGTTAAATAATTTATTACTCTAAAAATAACAATATTATATAATTGAATATATAAACAAATAATAATATTATTATTATTATTACTTATTAAATGAAAAATCAATATAAATAAATTAAAATACATTAGATAAAAATACAAATTATGTAAATTAAATTAGAAGTAAACATTTAGCGGCCTCAAATATTGTCACTAAAATTTAGAGTGCAAAAGTAATATAAGTATTTTTAGCGACGACACATCAACCGCCATGTTGTGATTGCTAAAGTTAGCGACCGATCACTTCACACTCTTCATGTCCAATAAGCGACCACATGAGACAATTTAATGACCACAAATTGTGGTTGTTAATAGCATTTACATAAATGCGTTAGCTATTAACTACATATTTTGCCACTAATAGTATCCACAATAAAAATATAGTTGCTTGTACAATCTACGACCAGCATTTCTACTACCACAACTTTTAATTTTTCTTGTTGTGTGATTTTAATTTTGGTAGATTTAAAATATTTAAAGTTAATTTTGATATTTTTAAATGGAGCTACATTTGAAAGAAGTTAGTATTTTTTTTTTCCAATTTGTAAATTTTCCTTAAATAAATAGTTACAATTAGAATCTATTTTCAGGCATGTTTGGTGCAATTTTTCAAAAAATAAAAATTGAAAAATTGTCAAAAGTGATAAAATTATTTTAAAATATATAATACATTAAAATGAGTAAATTGAAAATATTTATTTATTTTTGCTTAAATTAAATCCTAATTTATTTACAAATTATTAAATATCACTTTTATAAATGACAATGAAAAATGGTTTTTAATAAATAAATAAATAAATCCATCTATTTTTTAGAAAGAGATAGGCAACGAGTAATGAGCATTTACAATTTCTAATTGTAGGTCAAAAAATGTCTAATAAAATTTTACAAGAAAATGAGAAGAAATGGAAACACTACAAAAAAAAAAAAAGCCAAAATAGCTACCACAGATATGGTGGCTATTTAGCTACTACTTATTGACCAAAATTGATCAAATAAACAATTAAAGTAATAGTTACCACTTAGCTGCGATACTGCTACCATTTAACGACTACAAAATTTGGTGCATTTTTTGGTATGAGATTTAGAGACCACGCAGTGGTCGCTTATGTGGTAGCTATTACTATATGGTAGCTAGTCAGCGGTCACAAATATAATGATCACTATTAGCTACTACAGAATAATGTAGTAGCTAATTGTGGTTGCTGATGAGCTGCTACATGTAGTGTGGCACTACAAGTATGGTAGTTATTGATGATCACAATCTCCCACATATATTGTGGTAACTAATTAGCTATCACATAAGTGTTGTAGCTAGTTTTAGTATATGATATTTAATAGCAGTGTTGTAAAAATTGGTATAACTGTGAACCGGACCTTAAGTTGGATGGTTTTTACTATCGAACCCTGCATGGAGACAGGTTACTTGGAAACAGGCTACCTTCAAAACCGGAGAACCGGTTGGATTAATTGGAAACTGGTCAGCCCGGACCGAATTGACCGGTTGGAATAATTCTGCGACACAGTTTGCTTTTTCTATTGCCTTTTATAGAAGTCTGTTGGCCCACTCTTTACTTGTTTTAGTGATGTGGGATATGCTATTTAATAGCAGTGTTGTAAAAATCGATATAACTGTGAACCGGACCTTAAGTTGGATAGATTTTACTATTGAACCCTGCATGGAGACAGACTACTTGGAAACAAGCTACCTTCAAAACCGGAGAACCGGTTGGATTAATTGGAAACTGGTCAGCCCGGACCGAATTGACTGGTTTGGAATAATTCTGCAACACAGTTTGCTTTTTCTATTGCCTTTTATAGAAGTCTGTTGGCCCACTCTTTACTTGTTTTAGTGATGTGGGATATGCTGTGTAATAACTATGTTATATTGATTGAAAGATTTTACATAGGAAGGATCGAACACAGTCCCTAGAAGAATGTTAATAATACTTCTACCACTGAGCCATTTGTTTCACCTTGTATGTAATGTGATGTTTTTATATTTTAATTACTATTTTCCATTTTAACAATTATTTCTTATAAACTATTATTTTGATTTCAATTTAAAAAATATTATATTAATTTAAAAATAAATGTATGTTAGCAATTTAATTTTTTTAAAAATTATTAATCTATATATTTTAAAAAATTAAAATTTATTATATTTAAAAAAATTAAAGAATAGATTAATTAATTAATTAATCAATAATATATTTAAATATATATTTATATTATTATACTTAAAAATATTTATGAATATATTTGTGAAGTAATTTAAATATTTAATTTAATTTTAAGTATTTGAATATGCGGTTGTGCATGAAATATATTTAATTTAAGTATTTTTTTTTTACATCATATTATGCATAAAACATGTTAAATATTATATTTTAAATGAATTTTACTTTAACTGGTTCGATCCTGGTTTAATTCCAGCTGAACCTTTAACCCTTGACCCTTTATCTTTTCCGGTTCATTTGCCGGACCGGTTTTTACAATATTGTTTAATAGTAATATATATAAATAATTGTTATTAACTATTAATTAATTATATATATTAATTAACAGAAATTAAAAAATATTTATATATAATTATTATTTAGAGCTAGAATTGCATACTACTATACATATATAGTTAAAGCTAGTGCTCAACATAAATGATGTAAGAACCTCACACTTAAATTAGAGTTCTATTGATTAATTTAAGAGATAATTGGTTAATTAAACTTTAATTGGAATTCAATTTAATTATCAAAATAAATCAAAATAGAAATCGAATTGATTAGTTGAAGTTAAATTAAATTAATGTTTAGTATATTTCTAATTAAATTAGTTAGTGTATATATATATTAGTTAATTAGATAAATTATAATAACAAGAGTAATTATATATAATATGGTCATTGTATGATGCACTGGGTATATTAGTAAGACATAACAAATGAACGAATCATATTATTAAATGGCCATCAAATAGATCTGACTGTGTGATTTTAAATGGCTCATATCATGTATAACGTTGAATCTAACGGTTTATATGGAAAGGCATATCATAGAAGAATTACCTTATATAATATAATTAAATTATAATTTGATAATAAAAAAAAGATATATATAAAATTAATTAGATTAATATAATAGGCCAAATTAATATCACATTAAATCCATCACAAAAATATTAATTAAATTAATTAAATTGAATATAAATTAAATTAATTTTAAGTAAACTTTCATTAATTAAATTAATTAATTAACATGTAGATATATTAATTAAATAGATAAATTATAATAGCAAAAGTAATAATATA
>CATIWF010062362.1:0-16570 GCA_949630135.1 Balakata baccata
GCAAATGTTCACATGGAAACCCGGGACAGTGTTTGTTTAGCCTGGTCATAACAAAAAGAAAATGACATAAGCATAAGTATAAGCAAATGAAATGTTTACATGATTTAATATTATTTATATTCATATGATATTGATAAATAGAATGACATGCAAAATGTGTATGAATGACAATTACTACTTGTAATTATCACTGACTTAGTACTTTAGAAAGCTTTTGATAATTATTCTCATTGAGTTGTAACTCACCAAATTGCATCATCTTTCAAGCAAAGAAGAGTAATTAGCTCATTTTGGAGGTGCATACCATATAGAAGACATGGATCACAGGTCACCGGTTGAGTCTCACCAATCTCTCCTTGTATTGCACATATGTATAGGAACATGACATTTGTATTTTGGGTTGTGTATCTGTATATGTATAAATTACTAAATATGCAATGATGTGTAAATGTGTATTTGGCTTTAACCTTTCTAACTAAAATAATTGAATATAGTGTCTGAATTGTTAACATATGTGATGCTTAGCTATCAAATATTGCAAAGTGATAATGTTATATGATCCAAAAAAAAAAATTTATCCCTCGTTATAAACAGGACTATGTCTTATTCTATGCAATACATGATAATATGATATAAGTATAAGTGATATTCATAGGTATAAGGTGTTACATCTTACCCTAAAACTATAAGTTCAAAGTTATAAATGGAAAAAATAAATAGAGGCTGACAAAATAAGAAAATGCATAAAGAAATGATTTATTTGTTCAACACTGGCAGATACAAAGTGCCACCCTCATTGCTAGCAGACATCTAACCTTCCATGAAATTACCTTGATCAGTAGCTAAACACTCACCAGTGGCACCGTCCACCATCTTTACCTTAGTCATCTTTTAAATTGCAGTAACTAAAACAAATATCATCAATATCATGAGCACCTTGATTGCCACCCACAACATCTCCCTTATATTTATCTTGTTTCTCTTCAACAACTACTTCCTCATATTGCTGCTCAAATAAATGAGCAAACATTAGTAAAAAAATTGAAATATTTTCATCTTGTTTCTCTTCAACAACTACTTCCTTAGATTGCTACTCAAATAAATGAGCAAACATCAGTAAAAAAAAACTGAAATATTTATATTTTCTGTATAAGTATATGTTGGTTATGTTTAAGCTATCTCTGTGTTATCTGAATATGTAAAAAAAAAAAACAATGGAGATTAACACATCACCTTTAAATCAACATGAGACTCGCAATTGTTCGTTGCTACACTAAAAATTATCAGATTCTTCCACTCTGATATAATCACAAAAATATTTGACACCTTCTTATCCAGGCTAGTGACTTTGCTATTCAGCAGAGTCAATTCATCAAACGCCTTCTTCTAGTCATCCATTAATACCTTGAGCTCCTTTATTATATGAGAATTATCAATTGAAGGCTTGTTACCACCCGATGCTTGAAATTTGATTGATTTAGATAGAGGAGAAACAAAATCATCATCATCCTCTTCTTGAGCCCCCTTCTCTTTATTAAACATCCCCTCAAATTTCACCTTATATTTCTCCTCCTAAGAAATTGACATGCTTTTCACCTTAACCTAAACAAAGCAATTACGACAATAAAAAAAATATGAAGCATAATGAGTTTGGAAGATATATAAAACAAAGTATTGTTACTTTTTGTAGAAAAATTTATCCATTACTTTCAAGGTAGGAACATAATGAAATTTCCATTCCAAAATTCTTAGGTAGGGTCCCTTTTAGTAAACGTACAAAATTTCCCAGACGAGGACATGCAAATCTCATAAAACCAAATATGCAATGCAATCTAATAACCAAGAAGGTGATAATACATTGACTTACCCTTTTTCCTCTTCCCAACCATTTTATTTATCAAAGACTTCAAGGTATAATTGAACAACTCCTTGCCCAAAGGATAGTGTTCAAAGTCACGACTGTCAATAATGTCAAAGTCCTATTTCAGAACCATATTCACTTTAGGAGAAGAGAAATACATAAATGGATAAAATACAACACTGCAATCTTGACAGCATAATCGTTAGAATCCCACCTTCTAAACAAGAACAAATCTTCAATATGTTGCTTAGGAATCCTCTCCCTTCTAGGAAAATACTTGGACAACAGTGAATTAGATTCCTTGTTGTACAAAAGTTTATCAAACTCACCATCGCATTTTAGCTCCATAATCAAGGCAAGTTCACCAAGACCTAACCTCAACCGTGCACTGGCAACGCCGAACCACATCTCATTCAAGTTCAGCTACAACAATCCTCTCAACATTATATAATGCACAAGTAGAGCCTGGAAATTTGCACAAGCTTGTGCATTATATACTGTTGAGAGAATTAGTGCAGCTGAACTTGAATGAGGTGTGGTTCGAAGTTGCCAATGCATAGTTGAGGTTTGGTCTTGGTGAATTTGTCTTGATTACAGGGCTAAAAGGTGATGGTGAGTGTGATAAACTTTCGTAAAACAAGGAATCTAATTTGCAGCTATCCAAGTATTTTCCTAGAAGGGAGAGGGTTCCCAAGCAACCGATTGAAGATTTATTCTTGTCTAGGAGGTGGGATTCTGACAATGATGTTATTAAGATTGCAGTGTTGTATTTATATATTTTCTCTTCCCCCAAAGTGAATATGGTTCTGAAAGAGGACTTTGATGTTATTAACAGTGATGAGTTTGAACACTATCCTTGGGGCAATGAGTTATTCAATTATACCTTGGAGTCTTTGAGAAATAAAAGTGGTTGGGAAAGGAAAAAAGGGTGAGTCAATGTATTATCGCCTTCTTGGTTATCTAATTGCATTGTAGATTAGTTTTATGAGATTTTCATATCTGTGTCTAGGAAATTATGTATGTTTTCTGCCAAGAGACCTTACCCAAGAATCTTGAAATGGAAATCTCATTATATTCCTACCTTGAAAGCTATGGATTAGTTTTTTCTGCAAAAGGTAACAATACTTTGTTTTATATATCTACCAAACTCATTATGCTTTTTTTTTTTTATTATTGTTGCAATTGCTTTGTTTAGGTTAAGGTGAAGAGCATGTCACCTTCTCAATAGCAGAAAGATAAAGTGAAATTTGAGGGGATGTTTGATAAAGATAAGGGGGTTCAAGAAGTGGATGACGATGATTTTGTCTTTCCTCTATCTAAATCGGTGAGATTTCAAGCACCAGGGGGGCTAACAAGCCTTTAGTTAATAATTCTCATATAATGAAGGAGCTCAAGGTATTTATGGTTAACTAGAAGAAGGCATTTGATGAATTGCACTACTAACTAGCACAGTCACTGGCCTGGATGAGAAGGTGTCCAATATTTTTGTGATTTTATCAGAGTTGAAGAATTTGATAATTTCTAGTGCAGCAAAGAACAACTACGAGTCTCGTGCTAATTTAAAGGTAACATGTCAATCTCTATTTTTTTTACATAATCTGGTTTTTTACATATTCAGATAACACAAAGATAAACTAAACATAACCAACACATACTATATAGATAATTTTTTTTATTTTTTTTTACTGATGCTTACTCATTTATTTGAGCAGTATTTTGAGGAAGTAGTTGTTGAAGAGAAACAAGATGAAGATGAGGATAAAGGGAGAAGATGTTGAGAGTGGAGAACAAGGTGATCATGATATCGATGATATTTTTCTTAGTGGTGACAATTTAGAAGATGACCAAGGTAAAGACGGTGATGGGGCTGCCATGGGCAGTGCCACTAGTGAGGGTCTAGCTACTAGTCATGGTGATTTCATGAAAGGTCGGACGTTTGCTAGCAATGAGGGTGGCATTTCTATATCTACCGGTGTTGAACAGGTAAATCATTTCTTTATGCATTTTCTTGTTTTATTAGCTTCCTTTTTTTTCCATTCATGGCTTTGAACTTATAGTTTTAGGATAAGAAGGCTGACCATTCATTTGGTAAGGTGTGTGAATTAAGAAACCAGTCTACCTCATATTCCATTTTCGATAATCTTGATTTGCTACCTTGGCAAAGATTAATTCCGCTATAAAGGCTATAACTTTTGTGAATGTAGAGAAGGTAATGTGCCGATTTCATGGTAAATCTACACATATGAAGCTGTATATATTATTTGTTGCATTTTCTTGTTGGATTTTATACTGCATGTGCTATTTAGCACAATTAAGACATATAACTGCAATATAATTGTCATATAATGACATATAGTATTTAATTCCTATATCAATTATGCAATATTCATCATTTCAAGGTGCTGCAAATCTTTCAATTCTACCTATTCAGGTGATTTTATACAAAAACATTATGCATAACACCCACCCATATCTAAAAGGGACACCAAGCCATCAAGGGTTTTTAAATCCCAATTTGTTAAAGAGTTTGGCTCATTAGAGGCCAAAGCAAGTGTTGGAGCAAAGAAAAATGTGATAATAGGGTTGTTTGTAATGGATGATAGAGTTGGTTTAAGACCATCCCAAGAAGATATTAATAATTTTAAGGAATGGCTACAAAAAGGGATGAACAAGCATAATAAATAAGTAATGCTTTTTTTTTATTTATCTGGTTCTTTCGTATGATTTTAGTGCCTTTTTTTTTTGGATTGTGGTTTTGGTACAGAAATGTGTTATTTTATTTGTTTTTTTACGTGTTCAGGAGGAAAGTGCTTGTGGGACATGATAATGTTATTTTTCTGCTCTTCATTTTGGTATTTATGTTGTGTCTAAAAAGTCCTAGTTTATGATCTTTATACCAGTGGCAAATTCATATCGGGATCTGTAAGTTTAATTGTTTTTTTTCATATCTTTATTGATTTTTATGAATGTTTTACTTTTGTAATCTTTTATTTTGTTAAATATGCATATAACATTGTTGTTAATGCTATTTTTTTTTTTTCACTTCACAACATATTGATATTTTATTCTATCACTGGAGGAAAAAAGGTACATATTCAGAGTCAATGAGTATGGAGATTCACAACCACATATGGGCTATTTGATCAAAGGTTACTGGCTATGTTTATTTTGTACAAGAAGAAGAATGACATTTCACTTGTGTCTTCAAGGCACCTTATTATTGAATACATCATGCATTGCAATTGGCCTTTGACGGAGGTTGATGATGTGTTGTTCTCCATCTACTTGAAGAAGGATAAACATTGGATTTTGGGCATCATGTCATTTTCTGATCGTTCATTTTATGTTTACAACTCTATGAACTCTTCTCGCATAGATATTAAAGTCACTGAGGTTATGTTTGCTTATTGTACTATGTTGCCTCATTTTTTTTTTTTTGTATTCCTTAGGGTTTTTAAAAGACAAAAATATCGCGATATATACATTGACAACATTTTTAAAGACAATCCTTAAATAGAACCTTTGACTATGTATATGGTTCGAAGTCAGCCCACTCAAGTTGAATGGTATTATTTTTATACTTTAATTGATCTCTTAGATGTTTGTTATTTTTGTTCTGTTCCTTTGATTATTGATATGAATTTTATTTTCTTTTTGTTGATGTAGCGATTATGATGTGTATATTACGGCGTTTGTTAAATATTACTTTGATTCACAAGACTTGTCAATACCAATTTCAATATAGATGATCTGTGCAAGCGCTATTTTGTGATGTTGTACAAGTATGTGAAGATGAAGCTTGACAAAAATGTAGTTAGCGACTCTGAATGTGCTAGGAGAGTGGATATCATGGATTTTTGTTGATTTAGGATTTGTTCAGGTTATTAGATCTATTTGTCTCATAAATTTGATTTGTTAGGAATGTTGAACACTTTTTTTGGCATTTTGGACTACAGTAATACATTGCAGGATTGTTATTTTGGATATGTTATTTGCATCTGGAAATGATATGGGATTGATGAATTGGTTTTTAATACAACTGTTTTATTAGTTCCTTTTTATATATATGTTGTTGGATTATTTTACATTTTTGTTTCAGAATATTATATGTAAGAATGCAACACATGTTGATATTTTAGCAAGTTGTTGAATGAGGTTCAAGTCTGTGTCAGATTTTTGTTACAGATGAATATCTATATAGTTTGTTCTTTTTTTGTTTTTATTTAATAATGGACAGATTTTGTTACATATAACATATAGATAATCCACATATAATCAACATCCACATATAATGTACACATAATCAACATATAAACACAATTTGGCTGTAATAAAGAATGCAATGCTTTTACCATATATCTCACTTAAAATCAACATATAACATTGTAATAAAGAATACCAATTTGGTTGTCAAAATGTATAGGTTTCATGAAAAATAAATAAATATTTGATTTTTTCTATTACTTTCTAAATTGCAAATGTTATTTTCTATGTTGTCAATGCCTCATAGATTAATTTCGGCAAAAGTTATTGAAAGTGATGAGATATGGCATAGAAGCTCAACACATTGTATAGTGGTATACCTATCCTTATAGGTCTTTTACAAATTTATTTTCAATCACTCATACTATAGCATTTTCTTGCTGATTCTATAAAGTTTGCACTACTACCATGTACTTATCATGCTTTTCCCAACATATTCTCCATAAGCAAAGAAATTGTTCATCCCATATTCATTGTCCATATTTTGGACCATGTCAACCCAATCTGTTGTATTTGCCATTTCTCTTGTTGCTAATGCAGAGTAAATATTTGGATTTGAAATCTCAACAATTTAAGTGTTCACAGTAGTTATGCATAAGGGATATTTTGGCTTAATTTCATCTATGGTCAATTAACTTTGGTATTATTACAATAAAATCACATAATTTTTTTCATTTCATAAAAGTCACCAAATAATGGTTTAGTTTCAATAAAGTATTTTCGGCACGGTTAACAACCAGAAAAGTTGTACTGGCATATCAGTTAGTACATGAAATATGTTACGTCACTGAACAAGTCAAATAGAGCACAATGTATTTTTACAATTCAACATCCATGTCAACATCACAAATTAAAAATTGTGCTAACTGGGATGCCAAAACTCTAGTTGACCTGTATAATGACGTTTTATTTGATCTGTACAATGATGTATGTTTCGTATGCTAACTAAGATACTAATACAACTTTTTCAATAGTTATCTACTGAAAAATCGCTACAAATGACTTTACTAAAACTAAATTATAGTTAGATAACTTTTATTAGACAACAAAAACTATGTGATTTTACTACAATAATATCAAAATTAAGTAACCATAGATGAAATTAACTCAATATTTTGTGAAATCTCCTTCCTTTTTCTTCAATTCTAAATAAAAATACATGTTACTATCATTTTGTACAGGCATAGATGGATAGTCTTCTTTTACCTAGTATTTAATTTGTATATCTAATGCATCGCCTTTTAATACAAGCTCAATCTGGATTGCTTTCAAAAGTTATAAGTAGTTGCAGTTTCCGGTACGACCACCCCATTTACTTTGAAGTTAACATATGATACATTTCTTTCTCAAGATCCTCCATGTTGAATGAATACCAGTATATTATCCATACCTGCATAGTAAAAGATTGACCAATTATTCCTAATATTTTACATTTTTCTTATATGATTTTTTACAATTTCAAACTCTGCAACAGTACACATATAGCCTACATATAATCCTCATATCATACTCATACTAGGCAATTATATTCTAAATGTGCAAAAAATCATTCAGTTCTGATAAAACACATATGTGAAACTTTTTTTTTTTTTGTCATTCTTTAAGTGTAAGTACTTTCAATATATGTGTATAATACTAATTTTTTGTAATGTATGATTATCTTTAAAGTTTATGTATCAAATATAATAATTTATCAAAATCAATGATTCATTTTCATGGTTCATCCTCTGTTTATGTGAAAAAATAATTGATTTCAATTTGCATTGTTGTTATTGTATATCAATCACCAAACATCTAAATTATGTGTTGGAGATACATACCAATTAATTCAAAAGCATCTTTTTTATGGATTTTCACACTTCTAAACTACGATACTTTCTGCAATTATAATGTCAGATATTGATTTGCATGACTGCTCAATGATAAATTTAATTTTTCGAATATTAAAGAAGATAACATATGGTAATTGATTTCAATTTGAACATATATGAAAACTGTATTTTTTTTTTTTTTTTTGGGAGATTGAATCAAATTGTTAACGGTAACCATTTTGATAAGTTCTAACGACCGTTTTTTCCAGAATCCAGAACGGTGCTATTTTTAGATTTTACAATTCTTCAAATCATATTTTTGTAAATACATTGTAACCGGTCACAATTGTATAAATTTTTCTATTTTGTTGGGCTATATGTCGTTTTTCCAATATTATATACCTTCTTAGGCCCATAAAATATTTTATAGAGATATTTGAAATTGCCATTTGGTCTCAAAAATGTAGGTTCAGATAATTTAATAGATAGGACTTTTTGAATTTTTTACACTGTTTTTCTTAAGCCTACTGAAAAAATATTTATTTACATGTGTATTTCCAAAACTAGTTTTCAAAATTCAAAAAATAATTTTTCTTTTATGAAAAGCATTTTTCTCAATTGCAATGTCAAACATAGCATATACCTTCAATATCCTGAAAATTCATCCTACTTAGACAACTCAAACAAATCCAGTAAATTCATATCCCAATCTCATTTCCAGCAATTATTACTCAAAAATGGATCATAGCCTGAAATTCAAAATCTCAACTTCTAAATCCCCTACACTCTCCATCTACAAACCAATGCATGATTTCTAGAGAATACAAGAAGAAATGGAATATTTAACTATTTTTCTTAAATCTGCTTCTAAAAATACATCTATTTACATGTGTATTTCCATGAGCAATTTTTAAAATAAAATAAAAATAATTTTTCTTTTCTGAAAAACATGTTTTTCAAATGCAATGTCAAACAGAATCTATACCTTCCATCTCCTGAAAATTCATCCTACTTAGACAACTCAAACAAACCCAGTAAATTCATATCCCAATCTCATTTATGGCGATTATTACTTGAAAATGGATCACAGCCTGAAATCAGAATCTCAACTCCCAAGTCCCCCATACAATCTCCATCTCCAAACCAATGCATGATTTCCAGAGAATACAAGAAATGGCACATTTAACTCTTTTTCTTAAACTTGATTCTGAAAAAACATCTATTTACATGTGTATTTCCAAAAGCAGTTTTCAAAAATAAAAATAATTTTTCTTTTCTGAAAAACATTTTTCTCTAATGCAATGTCAAATAGAGCATATACCTACCATTTCCTGAAAATTCATCTTACTTAGACAACTCAAACAAACGTGGTAAATTCATATCCCAATCTTATTTCTAGCGTTTAGCCTAAAATTCAGAATCTCAACTTCTAAATCCTCCTACAATCTCCATCTACAAACCAATGCATGATTTCTAGAGAATACAAAAAGAAATGGCACATTTATCCATTATATTAATTGAGATAAAAATTTGATCAGTTAAAGATGAACTTTGACTCCTATATGATGATATTGGGTTTTTTGAAAAAACAAAACTTATTTTTCTTCATATTGAACTGACCAGAATTCGTAGGGAATTAGAAATTAAAGTAGATGTCCAATGCAATTGAGTTAATTTAAAAGCTTGGAGTGAATTAATAATTGCCACAGTAGTAAAGAATGTAGGTATCAAACCATGAAATGACGTTCAAACCTGAGACAATTAATCAATCACTTCCCCATTTTCTCAAAACTCTCTCTTTAGCAGAGGCCTTAGTGTAAATATCCTTCCTTGATGTATCAATAAAATCAGCAGGGGAATCTAGATGCTTTTTATTCAAGATTCTTGATGATACGACTGCAAGCCCATTTCTTGCTCCTCGCAACACATTTAGCCAAGGATTGATAATGATAGCAAGAATTGTTTCACCTTTTACAACAAGAAGATACTGTCATGCAAAGCAATTGTATTGATAGAGTCAGTCTAACTATACAAAAGCATTCTTCAAATTCAAGAATATTCAAGTAAAAATGTTTACCATGGCAGTGATACCTAGGATGGCAAGACCTGTTTGTTGCGCTTCTGGCCAGAAATGATCACCACTGGACCAGCCAAATCGTCTGCCCCATCCAAACCAACCCCCTCCACCAGTATCTCCTCCACCACCTGCTTCCTCCCTCTCCTTGATTTCCTTGTTCCATTTCTCAAATTCATTTTTCTTCCCTCCAAGTGCGCCTTCTAATGCTCTCCTAGCTTGTTCCTGCACAAAAGGCATGAAAAGAAATGCTATACATATCTAAATACAAATTTGAGGTTCTCTTATTCTTAAAATCCATCTTGAAAGCTGCAAAAAGGTCTTTATATTTAAATTTTTCCTGCAAGCTGCAAAAGATTATGCTTCTGTGAGCATAACAACACAGACTACAAGATATATGAAACTATTTCAAGGAATTGGGAAACTCAAACTAAGTCTTTAAATAGTGATCTGATCACACTCCTCATCATAAATTATTATTTTTTCATGATACTCAAAGAAGTCATTGCCACACATATCAGCTAATTACGACATTTGGCCTAATTACGATCAAACCAAGTGAAGGGAAATTCCCTTGCTATTTTTTTGCAGCAGTTGCCATATTACTGGCGATGGCTGGGAATTCCCAAGTCTACAAAGTAATCAAAAGAACTCTTGACATTTCATGTAAGGAATTCAAACAAAGAGAAAAAAAAAAGTACACAAACAAAAGTAGGTTGCAGAAAATTGCAGACAGATCTATACAGGTTGAGAAGAAGTTTGACCGGTAACTTTTGGTCATTAGGCTAGGAATTAAGAGTTTGAGATAATATAGCAAGGAAAGCCGTTCAGGTTGAAATATGTCTAGGAAAAAGAAGATTGAAGAATTGATCAGTTGTTATGGGTGTTACCTTAGTTATAATAGCAACAGGAGAAGAAGAGACTGAGGGGAGAAAAAAAAAAGAATAAAGGAGAAAACACTTCTGTGAACATGATATGCAAACCAAATTAGAGGCCCTTTTTCCCTAAAGAAAAAAAAAATATCAGGAGAGGCTAAAGCTCAAACACAGAACAGCCCAAGGCCAATAGACCCATATCCTATTCCCATCTGCAATAACCATAAGACTCCTCAAAGGGCAGGATTTGAGAAGGTGCCTACTTTGATGCTCAAATTTTATTATAAGCCTTAGGAAATTCTAAGCACATCTATGATCCCTCTTGGAGGGTTGCAAGAAAATGCAACCTTCAATACACAATTTTATCATCAAGTATAAAATAGCTCCAGACCAAAATTAAATACTAACTTTTACCATCAATGTGACTAGGCCAGACAGATGTTTATAGAAACTAAACACTCCTTATCTTATAGGGCTAATACTCCTAAAGTAACGAATCAATCAGTTCAGCAAAAAGGAGGTGAAAATCAAATATGAGAATGGCATACCCTTTCTCAGAGTTCAATATAGATGAATCCCATTCTGTCTTTCAACAATAGAAAGAATAAGATACATTTCAAGGGGCAACCAGTTACTCTCTCCCTCCAATTAATCAACCTAAAGTTCCCATGGAATGAAAAGACAACAAAACAATATGGAATCAAAATTTGAAAGAAACATATAAAAATAAAAAATTGCAAAAAAAAAAATCTTGAACTTTACTGAATTTAACAATTATATCCCATTTTTAAAGAATTCTATTTAAATTATATGAACCTTCATTTTTTTAAACAAATGTACCTTTGGTAGCAAGAAACCAATCTCCAAATCCAATTGCCGCTTACGTAGATTGATCAAATGAAATAGCTGACATTGATATAAATCAAATAAGCTGACTGGATTAAATAGCAAGCGTTCTAGTCCAATTATCCATTATAATTTGATAATATTTAATTTAGTCAGCATATTTAATCCACGTCTGTATCAGCTACTTCATTCGCTCAATTCATGTAAGCGGCATCTAGATTCTGAGACTTGATTCTGTGCTACCGAAACTATATTTGTTTTAAAATGAAAGTTTATATAATTTAAATAGATTTTTAAAAAAATGGATATAATTGTGATATCTTAAAAAGTTCAGAATTTTTTTGTAATTTTCCCTAAAAAGTGTCCAATACCATTACCTAAATTAGAGCATTACATGACTTTAATGAAAATGATACGGAAAAAGATTCAATAGTTAACAACATAAATTCACAAAACTGTCATGCTAATTTAGTATTTCTATTAGTGGATAGAACAAATTATTCAGTATTATAAAGAAAAAATTGAAGATCTTTCTACTAGAAGTCTAGTAATCTCAAATTAAGTAGAAAAGCATCCAAATGAAAATAATGAAATATAACTTTGTGGATAAATATTAGTCCTCACTGAATTAGTTAAAACAATGATTTAAAGGAAAAAATAAAGAATTCTTAATTTATAATTTGTGCAATATTAGTAAAAACTAATGATGCTAGTCAATTTGTCACCTAAGTATGAACAGCCTAACTTAAAAAGATCACCATTAAAAAATAAAAAAAAACTCCCCTAAGTGTAAATGCGCAAAACCACATGCTACTTTTTTGTACTCAAATTTAATAGAGAAAAAAGCATATTTGGTCCTTATAGTTTAAGGATCCGTGCAATAAAATGAAAATTTTTTCAATTGACTCCATAACCAATAAGGAATTAATTGTGCAAAGTAGTAAAGTTCAAGAACCAAAATGCACAATGCAATTAAAAATTTAAAAAAAATGCAAAATATACTTTCTGAAGTACAACTAAAGATTTAAAAACCAAATACATATCTGAAAATATATTAATAAGTAAAATCATCAAAAATAAAACAATAAAAATGTTTCTAATTTATTAAAAAATAATTCTTTTTTGGTGGCAAAACCCACAGAACAAGTTTTTTAAACAAATTATAAATATGTACATTAAAAATTAAAACACTAAATTATTAAAAATTTCAGAGTTAACAAAAATTTAAGTAAATCTTACCGTAAATAATAATTTAAAAAAGTATAGGAAGTATGAAAAATTAACAAAAGTTGGGACTAAATCTTCAAAAGTTATATAGATTGACAAATGACAAAAGATGAGTCGTGTCTAGCTAGCTGAACCGTATCACGTATGCAACAAGTTCTTTAGAAATTAAGCATATTACAATTCAACAAAATGTTTATGTTTTCTCAGCAACTCGCATAAAGGCAAGTTTATATGGGTAAAATGAATTAACTGTACCAAAACTTTTGTATATGTATCAAATTTGTACCCAAAACTTTGAAATTAGTTTTAGATCATAGTACCAAATACTTTTCAGGTTGATTTATGCTTATGTAAACACCGAATTTGCTGGTATAGCCGCCGGACTTATTAATGTGGATGACAGAAAAATTTTGGATATTATAATCTATAAAACTCAACTTTATAGTTTTGGTGCCAATTTTGTAAGCATGCAAAAGTTTTGGTACCAAAAAATCATTTTACCCAATTATATATTTGATATTCTCCAATTCTCAAAACCTTAACAGGAAGCAGCAAAATCTTCGATTATAATTGGTAAAAGGAGATAAATAAACCCAAAACTGTGAAATTTTCATTTCCAAACAAAAATCAAAATAAAAAGAGCAAAAAAGGTTTAAGTACCTCTCTGCCGCTACTGCCTGAAAAAATGCAAGTGAACTTGCCCCGGCATTTAAGCTGCTGCTGTAGAGTGAACCAATTGCGTTTTCCGTTTTCCGTCCGGGTCGTATTGCATAACCGTAGACCCTTTGACTCCGGTCGGGTCGAATAACTCAGAGGAATCAGGTTAAGAACCTGCGCCATGGTTACTGCATCTTTCCCCTTCTTTTGGACAATCTTTTATTTTTCTTATTTTTTGGAATGCGAAAATGTCCTTTTATATGTCGTCAATATATCAATTTTAACCATAATCTTTTTCTGTCCTTTACCAATTGTAAAATTTCCCAAAATTATTTTTTTTCCCAGACTGGTTCATAAAAAAAATACCATTAGAAAATAATAAAATTTAATTTTGTGGAAAGTTATTATAGACTATTTTTTATTAAACAATTCTTTAAAATAAAGAGCATAGCTCATAGAAAAAATTTATGGATACATTTTTTATTGGAGATATGCTCTTTATTTTAAATAGTCACTATATAAAAAAAATTTCAATTGACTTTTTATCTTTAAAATTTAGAGAGTCTATTAGGGACTTTTTTTATTCTATTTATAATTAATTCACATACATTTTCTATGCATATTTCATATTTTTTTTAGTGTATTTTTTAAAAAATATTTTTTTCTTTTCTTATAATAAAATTATTTATTTTTTTCTTTTAATAATTATTAATTTATATGTAATAAAGTAAAATAAAAATAAATCTTTTTTTCGTCTTATTAATTTAAGAGATTTGGACATAAAGCAATGATTTTATAATGGACTTTGAAATTTTATCTTCATAATTATAAAATGGATAAATTACAAAAAAAAAAATTGTTAAATTTTATACTTTATCACAATTTTTTAAAATTTTAAGTTTAATTGTATGTATTTTAGCTTTTGTAACATATCTTTCGAGTGTATTGTACTTCACTCCGAACCTATATGACGATAACATGGAAAAGCATTAAAAATTTAAAATAATGACATAAAAAACACAGTAAAATTTATGTGGAAAAAAATTGTCACATGGGTATATAAACAAAAATGGCGTCATTTTGTACATCAAATTACTCTTCCCACCTAAGCTTAAATGATACCTTTTGACTAAAAGAGTAACAAGTCATACTACAATTTTTGTGAAAATTGCGATTTTGAAAGGAGATTCATGGATCTATTTCAATAAACATGGTTTTTAAAACGGTATTGTTTTGATTTTTATACCCACGTGCGATTATTGTTTTATATTTTTAACGTTTTTCTATATTATTGTCATGTATGCTCGGAATAAAGTACAATTCGCCTAAATAAAACCTAAAATATATATAATTAAACTCAAAATTTTAAAAAATTAGTTATAACTGCAAAATTCAAGATTTTTTTTTATAATTTATAAAATTCTCCAAACATCTTTTGAAGATAGTTTATTTCCAATTTCCCCTCTTCTTCTCTCTTCTTTCTCTCTTTCTTCTTCTCTCATTCTCCATACACCACTACAAACTCTATTCACCATCTAAACAACTTCTAATCATTACAAAATTTGAACCACAATTAGTTTTCTACCTCCTCTCACTCTGGTGATATTAGTTTTTCCTAAATCCGACTAGATTTACGAGATCGGTAAGGAAAAAATCATGCATCAAAGCTGACTTCTTTAGTTTTCCTATTTCACTACTTCTTTTTGCATTTTTAACATCGGAAATGGACTTAAGGGGTAAAAAAACCTTGGACTGGGCAATTTGAACTTTAAGAACCACCGTTTGATAACTAATCAAGAAACAAAAAATTGTGCATCAATGCTGCCTTATCCAGTTTTCCTATTTTCTAGTTTGCTTTTGCAATTTTGATACCGGAAATAGACTGAGAGGATAGAAAAACATTGGACCTAACAGTTTAAGCTCCAAGAACCATCGTTTAAAGGCTAACCAGGAAACGAAAAATCGCGCGTTAGGGCTGCCCTCTCCGTTCTCTTATTTTCTGGCTTTCTTTCTCAAATTTAACATCGAAAATGGACTTAGATGGTCGATAAACCTTGTACTGAACGTTTGAGCTCCGAGAACCAACATTTGAGGGCTGATCAGGGACAATTCCTTTATTTATTGTACATATAACCTACATATAACTAACATATAATGTTTCTACAAAAATAAATTCAAATTGCAACATATTTTAACTTAGTTATATGTATGCTATATGTATATTAAATGTCGAGATAGATATAACTCATATATAAGCAACATATAATAATCATATAATATTGCTGTCTTATTATTATTATTATTATTATTATTATTATTATTATTATTATTATTATTATTATTATTAGTACGTGTATCAAACATTGATTTTTATGCTATGCAACTTGTACCCTTGTGTTTCAGTGCTTGAGTCTTGAAACCAATCGATATGTAGAACAATTTATACTGCATTAGTCCGGGGGTTAAAATTGAAGAAACAAAATCTAGAATGAAGTTTTGTGCAAATAATAGAAAGTTTGAGATTTAAAAGAAAATTTAACATGGCTATTTTAATACAAAATTAATTAAGGTTAATTAATTAAGCTTTATTTTAATGAAGCTTTGCATGGTAGCCATTTGTCAAACATGCATAATAATCTTATATTTAATCTAAGTTTTGTCTTCCGTTTTTATTTTCTCATGAGCCAATTCTTACCCGGTACTTTTTGTCTACCATTTCCATTTTCTATCATCTCTTTCAAATTCAGTTTCCAATTTGTGTTTTCTTTCACTTTCTTGCTCTAGATTTCGTAAAGAATATTACTCAAGGCTGCAACAGCTTTCTCCCCATTGAATACCCATGGAGACCATCTGGGATCTCTGTTTTCCTATGTTCAAAAGTGTAACAGCATCATTTACATTTTCACTATTATATAAAAACTAAGATATGTGTTTACTGTTGAGCCTCTTCAACATG
>CATIWF010062376.1:0-18805 GCA_949630135.1 Balakata baccata
ATTCTAGATATCTCAATCTTTTCAATATCACAACCCAATTATATATATAATTGGGTTGTGATATTGAAAAGATTGAGATATCTAGAATTAAGAAAATTAATTAAGCTATATATATATATATATAGGTTTGATAGCACATTGAATTATATATTCATTCAAAATAAGAAACATTTCACTATTTTAATTAAACCCATTAAACCATCACATCTTATCATTTTAAATACATTGGCTTGCCCTGGATAGAATTCAAGTCATGAATTCTACTAAAGTTTCTACCCTATTTCAGTCTGAATTAAATTAAATGGTCTTCTAGAGATTTATAGCTCAAGACTTTAGCTTTCATTAACAATTAGAATCATTAACTTTAGAGTTCAAATGAGTGAGTTATTCTCATTTCTATATAGGTTGTTCACTTCGACCTAGAATTTAATGAGCAATTTCCAGATCATATTTTTGTTAGCAAAAACATACAAACGCAACATAATAAAATTATAATCATTCATAAAATTAGGATTCAAAAACTAAATAAAAAACATTTGTAACTCTTACAAAATGAAGATCAGACTATTTTTTACATGATCAAGTATATAAAAACAATAGATTGAGAATTACCTCTTATAGAGCAGAAATCCAATTAAAATTGATTCCTAGCTATTTAGCTCTCCAAGTGTAGAGCCTCTAGCCTGTCCACACTAAGAAATAGAAATAGCAACAGTAAACTCTTTTTTGAAAAATCTAATGGAATCCTTTTTTTAATTTTTGTAGTTTTAAAGATACGTTCTCTATATTTTCTAATAGATGATAATAAATTAGATAATAATTCTTGTTATCTTTTCTAAAAAGATAATTTATATTATTTTAAATAAGAGATATAATCTAACTAAATCTCTTTTGATAAGTTGAGATAAGTTAAAACTCCTTTAAAACTTAATCTCTAAAACTAATTCTAGGGCATTTCAGGTATTTACTAACAATCTCCCACTTGCACTAGAATCAATTTTACTTTCTATCAAAATTAGATACAAAAGATAAGCTACAAAATATATTTCTAATTTAGGTTCTCTTAACTATAACTCTTATAATTAGCCCTAAATCACATCAGATATATGGGTGTTCAGACTTTAAGTATGCTAGCACCTTGCAGATCATGCAAGTCTAACTTATAACCTGCTCTTACTTCTCTTATTGTGTGTGACTTTCTAAGTTCATTACTGAGCTGGCTATGAGAAACATTATGACACTTCATAATCACTAATAAGTGGTATTACCATAATACGATTAGAGTTCTCATAAGTCATGAGTGATACCTAGCAATATATCATGACTACCCAGACAGTGATGAAATTTATTTCATGATGAACCTGTTATGATTTAGATTACCATATGATTAGATTCTTCCATTATCCTATAATTCAATTAAGTCAGAGTCATAGTAATATCAAACTCTTAAGACTTAATCTAATGCACTAATCACATCAATTACTTGACTATTGATGAGTAACTAGATCTAAACTAATAATCATTTTGTCCTAGCTAGGAACTTTACTGTCAAGTATACCTATTACTGCATATAATATCTTCTTTGTTTACTTCAAAGTAATGGATTCCTTATTGAATGAACATATAACTTCATGTATGAATAATAAGAACTGTTAAATGACAGTATTAGTACATGACTAGAACTAATACTTAAAGCATTGACAAAAACTAAATACTCATACATAAGATAATTATGTCATCTCAGGTATAAGGATTACACATACCATTTAAACATGATAATGAATTATTGACAAGAAGTAAACTCCATGTTATTCATCATCACATGCGCCATTATTCAGAATACTTTCTCATACAAGTATTCCCTACTATTTGTCTCAATATCAGATACTGAATGGCAGAGACTCACCATTCCATCATCATTAATACCTCATATAATCATGGATAACAAATAATGAGCCAGTCTTCCGGATTAGTGATATCCAATCAGAAATCCTACAACTGTGGACCTTTTATAATACTAGTACCAAGACATCCATCACTCATATTCTCAACCATTGAGAATGAATACCTCATCTAGTGTTAACATACTTATCAATTAAAACATAATATTAAGAATTAATTGAATTTATACTTGCCATTAAATAAAAATGTTGCACAAAAGGATATGTTTCAAAGTATTATTGATACATCACTAATAATTTCCGTTAAAGCCAATCTTTACAGTATCTAAGTCCCATATTTTCTAGATGGCGATCTAGTTGCTGCTGATTCATGGGTTTTGTAAGTGGATCAGCTGCATTCTCAATTGATGCTATTTTTTGCATAGAGACATCTCCTCTCCCAACAATCTCTTAGATAATATGATATCGTCGTTCTATATGTTTGAATTTCTTGTGAGACCTTGGCTCTTTAGCTTGAGCTATAGCTCCATTGTTATCACAGTACAAAGGTACTCTTGACAAAATGGTTGGAACCACTTCTAGTTCTGAAACGAACTTCTTAATCCAAACAGTTTATTTAACTGCATTCGATGCTGCAATATATTCGGCTTCTATAGTGGAGTCAGCTGTAGTTTCCTACTTTGAACTCTTCCAGCTCACAACTCCTCTATTACAAATAAACACATGCTCTAGGACAGATTTTCTATCATCCACATCCGATTGGAAATTAGAGTATGTAAAGCCTTCTAATTGTAAGTTACCCTTTCCATAAATCAAAATTAAATCCTTAGTCCTTCTCAAGTACTTAAGAATGTTTTTAACTACTATCTAATGTTCTTCTCTAAGATTAGACTGATATCTGCTAGTCAAACTAACAGCATAGATAATGTCTGGCCTTATACACAACATTGCATACATTAAACTTCCAATAGCTGAAGCATATGTAACTTTAGCCATTCTTTCTCTTTCTTCAGGAGTCTTTGGAGACATTCCTTTTAAAAGATGAATATCGTGCCTAACTGGTAATAGTCCCTACTTAGGGTCAAACATGCTGAATCTTTTCAATACCTTCTCTAAGTATAGACTTTGGGATAAACCTATTGTCTTTTTTACTCTGTCTCTATCTATGCGAATTCCAAGAATATAAGTTGTTTCTCCCAAATCTTTCATAGAAAAAGTACCAAACAACCAAATTTTGACTAATGTCAATATACTGATGTCATTGCCTATTAATAAAATATCATCTGAATATAAGACTAGAAAAGTGATTTCACTCCCACTAGTCTTTTTGTAAACACAGGGTTCATTTTCGTTCTTGATAAAGTCAAATGATTTTATTGCTTCATCAAAACAATGATTCTAACGCCTCAAGGCTTATTTAAGACCATAAATGGATCTCTTAAGTTTGCACACCTTATGAGACCCACCCTCTAATTCAAAACCTTTGGGTTGTTCCATATATATATATCTTCCTCAATGTATCCATTAAGGAAAGCAGTTTTGACATCCATTTGCCAGACCTCAAAATCATAGTGTGCAGCAATAACCAACATAATTCTAATGGATTTCAACATGGCTACAGGCGAGAAAGTTTCTTCATAGTCAATTCCTTGCCTTTGGAGATACCCTTTCGCTACTAGCCTAGCTTTGAAGGTTTCAACCTTTCTATTTGAACCAATTTTTCTCTTATATATCCATTTATTCCTAATAGGTATAATACCTTCAGGTGGATCTACAAGTTCCCAAACTTGGTTTAAATACATTGAATCCATTTCAGAATTCATGGCTTTAAGCCATTTTATGGAGTTTATATCTAATATAGCTTTTGTATAGGTAGTAGGGTCATCTGAATGACAATTTTCTGCATGAATGAACAACTCTTGCACATTCTTATACATAAGATCTAGACTCTATAGTGCTCGAGATACTCTGCTAGACCTACGTGGTTCTTATGTGATGACAGGATCAATAGACATTGGATCATCATTAGGCAAGTGTGTCTCAGCTTGTTCAGTTTGTTGGTTACTTGATATTTCATCAAGTTCTACTTTTCTCCTTATGCCTCCATCTTGAATAAACTCTTTTTCAATTAAGATAGCATCTCTACTAATTACAACTCTTTGTTCATCAGAAAGATAAAAGTAGTATCCAAGAGTGTCCTTTGGATATCCAACAAACCTTCCTTTAACATATTTTTCTTCTAATTTATCTATTTTAAGCTTTTTGATATAAGCCCAACAGCCCCAAATCTTAACATGTAAAGACTTGGAGCCCTACCAATCCACATCTCATATGGAGTAGTAGGAACAGCTTTAGAAGGAACTCTATTAAGAATGTAACAAGTTGTTTCCAATGCATAGCCCCAAAAAGAAACGAGGAGATCAGTGTAACTCATCATAGACCGTACCATATCTAATAAAGTATGATTTCTTCTTTCAGAAACACCATTTAATTATGGTGTGCCTAGAGGTGTTAGTTATGAAATTATTCCTTGTTCTTTAAGGAATTCACTAAACTCAATACTTAAGTATTCTCCTCCTTGATCTGATCTAAGAGTTTTAATACTTTATCTTGTTTGCTTTTCTACTTCTTCCTTGAATTCTTTGAACTTTTCAAAAGATTCATGCTTGTTCTTCATTAAGTACACATAACCATACCATAAGTAATCATCAGTAAAGGTTATGAAGTAGAAAAATCCTCCTCTAGCCATTGTACTAAAAGGCCCACATACATCGCTATGTATGAGATCTAAAATATGTTTGGCCTTTCCATTTGTCATACAAAAGAAATTATGGTCATTTTGCCCCTCAAGACAAGATTCACAAGTTGGAATTGGGCTTGAATCTAATTGGTTCAACATGCCCAAAGTTGTCAACTTATTCAACCTATCTTGTGCAATATGTCCTAATCTTAAATGCCATAAATACTTTAGATTAGATTCAGATTTATAGATAGTATTCGCAACTAAACTTTGTTAAACATGCATCTTATCATTCCATTGCAAATAAAATAAGTCATCTTGTAATAAACAAATACCAACAAATTCATTTCCGAAATGAATATTGCAAACATTATCCTTAAATGTAAAAATATAATCGTCTCTAGTCAAACTAGAAATGGAAATAACATATCGATAAGCATTGTGAATTACAAGACAATTATTTAAAACTAAAGAATTAAAGGACGAGAAGCTAAGTATTGTAGAACCAATGGCCTTGGCAGCAACTGTTGCCCCATTCCTAACCTTTAAGACCATTTCATCCTTCTCAAAGATTCTGCTGCTTCCCAAATCCTACACGGATACACATATATGAGATGAAGCACTTGAGTTTAATATCCGAGAACATAATGAACAATTAGAAGAATTTGTAAAGCAAGAAATATGTATACCTTCTAAAGGCATATTCTTTTCCTTCCCCTTGACCTTCAATGATTGGATATACTCTATACAATTCCTCTTCCAATGATCATCCTTGTTGCAAAAGAAACATTTTTCCTTAACAGCTGTTTTGGCTTTACCCTTGTCTTTTGATACTCCATTTGAAGGTTTTAGAGAATTAGTGCCCTTATTCTTCTTTTCCTTTCCCTTTTTGAAGGAATAAGAAGTTGAACCATGGACAAGAACAATCTCTTTTCCCTTACCCTTCATTGCTCCATCTGCTATGGTCAACAAATTAAGAAGCTCAGATAGAGAACACTCTATCTTGTTCATGTGAAAATTCACAATGAACTGTGAGAAGGATTCTGGAAGTGACTAAAGCATCAAATCTATCTACAAATTAGCATCCATGTTGAAGTCTAAATTCTCAAGTTTCTCAATGTATTCAATCATTTTGAGAACATGAGCTCCAACATCAGTGCCCTCAATTATTCTAGACCTAAACAATTTCTTAGATATCTCATTTCTAGCAGCCCTACTCCTCTCACTATATAATTCCTTTAGATGTAAAATTATATTGGTAGCTCTTTACATTTTATCATGTTGCCTCTGGAGTTCTAAACTCATAGAGGCCAAGATATAGCAAGTAGCTCGGGCATCATCATCCTTCCTCTTTTTAAGTGTTATTCGCTCTTTTTCACTAGCCCCTTTAGGTAGACTAGGAATAGGAGTATCAAGGACATACTCAATTCGCTCAAATTTCAGAATAATTTTCAAGTTTCTAAGTCAATCCATAAAATTTGGCTCAGTGAGCTTGTTGACATCTACTATGCCTCCAATTGGGTTTCTTGTTTTGTGTGTTGTCATATTAATTGCAGAAATAATATAATTAATTAGTTACCTATTATGTGCAACTTCCAATATGATTTTGGTTTTTAAATCAAATTGGTACTCTCACTAATTTGGCATTACTCATACTTCCAAAATGAGTAACAAAAATTCTTGTTGGGTAGGATTTCTAATGATTGATTAGATCATAAAATTTCAACATACCTCGAGTTTATATGTTAATCTTAGAATATTAAAATTTTTAATAAATAACTCTTATTCTATGTATCTCATGCATCATCCAATCTAATTCTCTTGGCTTCTAGTACTTTAGGCCTCAGGTTCATGTCATTTTTGACCCATTATACATAGTTAAGTTCGACCCACTATTCAGTAAATGTATATATGTTTCATTAGTTCTCTTAAGTTCATATGTTTTTCTTAAGAATTAATAAATAAATAAATAAATACATACATACATACATACATATATATATATATATATATACACACACACACACACACAATATCTCAAGTTTAATAAAATTATTAAAATATCTCTTATGAATTTATATTATTCTTATATTTTCATAGCCAATAATTTAATCATAAAACTTTTTATAACATAGTAGAGAATCATGATATAATTTCATAAATTATATCGTATTTCAACTTAATATTAATTGGAAGATTTTATCTTTAATTATTATGTCTCACTTTTCACATGTATCCATTTTCGATATATATCATACATACATACATAAATATATTGAAACAAGTAAATAAACTCAGATGATCATGAATTATTTATAAGCCCAATCATTGGCCCAATTCTAGCCACAATGATTGGGCTAGGTCTAGGGTAATCCTATTTACAAAAAAAAAAAAAAAATCATTGGTCTTCAAGCTCCCACTAGCTCTTTGAGAAAATTCTGGGTCTCCATAATATTGTGCTTCTCAAAATTACATTAATTATCCTTTGCATACCAAGGTGAGATTACAAAAAGATAGAATTCGCAGGTCCAAAATTTAAATAAATAAAATTACAATCCAAAAATAAAATCTAACCATATCATAATCATCCTACATGCCCAATTACAATAAATAAATAAATAAATAATCTAATTATATAGATCTATTTTGACCTTTCTAATTTAATTGAAACTCTTTCAATTAAATTATTTTAAATTTAAACTCCTTTAAATTTAAAATTTCCCTTGAAATCTTATTTCAAATGATGTGAATTGATTGAAATTTACCAAATTTAATTTTATGCAATATTTATATAAAATTAAAATTAAAATGTATAATTCTCACTATTTCACTAATCACATCACTATGCATGCACTGTTCACAAACACCTTTTGGCAATGTTCACAAATACTATTTGGTGCTATGATGTTCATAGGTATTGTTCATCCTTTTTATTTTATCTTATAAAACAAAATATTTGAACAGAATGCATTCTCAATGCAATATTACCAAACTTGCAATTGAAAGCTCAAAAATTGATTTTTTTTTTTTTAATTGCCAAAATGGATCAAACACCAATCATAAAAAAATAGTGCGGCTCTGATACTAATTTTGTTATCTAATTAAGCGTAGCTACATTCAAAATTAAATTCCATGACCTTCGTGAAAGTTTTAGCCTTAGATGTCAACTTTTAAATCCAACAAAGATCACCCAAAAATAAGTGATAAATGATAACAATGATAGCAATGATAAGTAAGATACAACAAAGTATATCTTTATCATAACAAACATATTAGAGAGGGAAGAAATAAACTCTATTCCGTAACATTTTTTATGTATTCTAGGAGAAATTATGTCATGCATAAACTATTCTATTTATTAAATGATATGTATGTATATTATATTTATTTCAACCAATGAGAATAAAACAATTAAATGCATATTATTGAGTGATTGATTTGGTCTATAAATGACATGATGAATATAGTCTACCTAAGAATTTCTCGTATTTTAGTTCTTTTTTTATGAAGATTTTGAGATTGTGGATGAACTCAATCACATAAAAATATGAAATCTCTAATTATAAAATAAAAAAAACATAGAAAACGCATACAAAAATCATAATGAGAATCAAAACACACAAACTAGAACAATTGTTATTTGAAAGAACTAGTTGTCATTTCAAAGAACTAGAACAATTGTCATTTTATATAGTTCAAATAACACTAAATATAACAATTGTTCACAATAGGTCTATTAGTTGTTATTTCAAAGAACTAGAACAATTGTTATTTGAAAGAACAATTGTTATTTTTAAAAGCTTGCTGGGCTTTTAAATGTGTTTGTAAAATTCGTCCATTAGTTTAAACTTTTGCCGTTAAAATGTAAAATTATCATTAAAAATATAATTTATTTTATTCAAAATATATATTTTTATTGAATTCTTATTACTCTGCAATATATAAAGCAGGAATGGAGCCGCATATGATCATTGATTAATATGAATTTAAAGGTACATGATACTATTTCGAAAATGTTAAAAAAGAAAAAATTAAAATCTTTAACCCACATAAATTACCCCTTTCCTGCTTGTTCAAGTCCCCTTCTTTATCTCGGTTCCGGTGAAGCCCCTACCACATCTGCAAACTTCTGGTAGGTTTGAAGGCCGAAATGATGCATATACGAATTTTAAAAATTATAAGAACCTCTCAGTGCCGGTTATTCCCCAAGTCCCCTTCTTTCTCTTTGGAGAAATTTTAAAATTTTAAGTTTATTCTAATGGCCACTGAAGTTCTTATAATTTTCATTTCACTCAGAAAATTTTAATATGTTGCAATATAATCGTTAAACTTTGATTTGTTGCTATAACTTATCTGATTTTGGCGAAATTCTAGTGAGGGATTTGCTAGAAATCTGAAGTGGCATACAAGATAAAGTGAGCATATTACATCTATAAAAAAAAAAAAAAAAAGTGTGAATGGTCAAACTTGAAAGGAATTGGATAAATCCACTGTTAACTCTCTCTGACATGCATTTTGGATTTTCAGAATTTGTGCTGCATGCAGCAATACATGTGGAAGGATGTTGGGATTAGTAAAATAAATAAAAAAACAGAAGAGTTGTGCTTAGCGCCTATCGTCGACTTTTCTAATTTCTCCACTCCAACACATTATGCACTCTATCTCTTCAAATGATAGAAGTGATTTCTCAAAATTTCTCTTTTCTTTATCTTCTTTTTCTTTTGGGTGATTAATTGTCATCTTCTTTTTCATTCTAAATAATAATAATAATAAATTTTCAATTAAGTATATGATATAATATAAGAGTAACCCAATAAAAAATGAATTCAAAATTTGTTATTTCTTTATGTAAGGATAATTTATTATAATGATAATTTTGGTATTTGTATCTAAAAAAGCCACATAATTAAAAAAATTCAGAGAGAGCTTTCCCATTAGCAACTATTCAGAACAGCTTATTTGCAGCTTTTGGTTGCATATCAAACACTTGTACGTGCTAGATATTGGATAAAAGTTCTCAGCTTTTTAGTTGAACTAAACACTCATTTGAATCTTATGATATTTATAATAACAACAAATTCAAATAATTAAAAATATTAAATATGTTAAATAACAATTAATGATATAAAGAATTAGACCCATGACATTCATGTAAATTTTAAATAAGCTAACTATCAATGATATTAACTATCTTTATTATTAAATAAATAAAATAATATTTATAAAATATTGCTAATTTTAATTTTTTAATCTTACTTTTATCACTAATTACAATTTATTATTTAAAAAAATATTTATAATTTATTATAATTATATTACATAATAAATATAAATCATATTTCAATATATGATTTGGTAATCCAATTCAACTCCAATATATTACAAAAAAATCTACGTGGAGTAGTAATGTTCTAATTATATTCTATAACATAAAAATTCAAATATATATTGGAATTTTTACCCATGTAAAAGTATAGCTGGCAAAAGTGTACAACTTCTTGTATAAACTTAGCATTGGTAAGATAATAGTCGCTTTTTCTCCCGTATAAAATTTCAAACTTATGAAATTATTATTGTTGTTATTCTTTTGGTAGTTAAAATTACTATTGTTATTAATTAACCAAACTATACGCAGAAGTACAAGTTACAACTTAAAATTTGATTCATACTTATTCTAAAAAAAATTGATTCATACTTTTAAGTATACTTACACATTTGGCTTTTTTAGAAAGTATTTAAGATTGCTGTTGCGTGTTAAAATTTTTTTATTTAATAAATTATTTTTTAAATTTTTTATAAACAGTTTTTTTCAAATTTATTTTTAAAAAAATATTTATTTATTTATTTTTATATATTTTAAAAACTAAAAAAAAATTAAAAATAGAAATTTTTTTGAAAAAAGTTTTTGCAAAACTCAATTCAAATGTGCCTTAATTTCCTAAGAAATGCAAAGTGTGCTGCTCACTTCTTGTCGGAGGTCCATTTCCCCGAACATTTCCTTAAGCCTTCCATTCTTTTAATATGTGACAAAGTTATTATTTTCTTGCAACAACTATGCTCGATCTCTTTCTCTTCATAGTCAGTCTGACTTTTGACGGCTCATTGTAAGTCAACTTTCTCTCCTAATTTGTTCTCTCATATTCGAGTGTATCTTTTGAAATACTTATTGAGATTATATGCTTTTAAAGTATATTATTTATTATATCTTGTTTATATGAGAATTAGAACAAATATCTTTTTAATTATTAATATTGTAAAAAAAAAATTATTAAGTAAAGTGATCAATGTTGCATAAGCTAAATTTATATTAATTCCTTATAAATAGAGTTTCCTATCTTTAAATTAAATTTGGAATAATAATTAGATATATTTAACTATAAATAAATTATTGATAATCACTATTGTATATGTCTATATTACTTCTTTTTTTTTTTGCTTTTATATATACAAAAAGTTATAGAAGTAGATTTTAGTTCTAGCAACGATCACAAAAGTAGATTTTAGCAAGTTATAAAAATCGATCCGGACAATATACTGGAAAAGACAACGAATCACAGATTTAAACTTAAACCGGAGTCGAACTGGTTTACATAAAATTCTTATAAAATATAATATTTAACATATTTTATACATAGTAAAATATAAAAATTATTTAAATTAAACATATTTCATACACAATAATATGTTCAAAATATTAAATATTAAAATTCAAATTAATATATAAATATATTTCTAAATATTTTTAAGTATAATAATACCAATATTTATATATATTATTTTAAAAAATAAGATCATTTATTTATCTATATAATCTTTATTCTTAAAAAAGTTATAATAAATAATAATTTGTGAAAAAATAATATTCAACATTCACTCATTTCTCAAATAAAATATTTTATATTGAAATAACTAATTTTAAAAATAATTTATATGATAATTTTATCACGATATATATTATTAGTAATATAAATATGAATATGAATTTTTAAATTTATTAAATATATATTTCTTAAATAATATTAATACTTTTATGAAAAATTAAATTAATGCATTGATGTGCTCAAATTAAGTACTCGTAAGTGCACAAGCCAATTATAGAATGGCAAGACACCCCCGAGATCGATCTCTCAAGAAACAGTTCAGCTTAATTCTTAACTACCTTAAATTGTCAATGGAAACGCAATGATGCAACTAAACATTCTATTCAGTTTTGATGGTGTGGAGATTAACTAATGAATATTTGAATAAATTCACTACGAGACAAATAAACTTGATTGAATTACTTATGAGATTTAACTAGGCATTTAGTTCGCACATTAGTCGTAATCCCTATCCCCCAATTTCACAAAGCACAATGAATAAAGATTCCTATGGCTTTCGCCTTAAGTCGCTAACTACCAAAACTAATAGTGTAATTAACGTTCAACCCAATTTTTATGACAAGTTGCAGATGATTCGTCTAATAACTCACCCTTAAGATATCAATTCTAAATTAAATGGATGGTAGTCAATCATACATTCAACTTAAAACTTCAAAAGCATAATTAAAGATGAAAAGAATCAAATATCAATAAAAATTAAAGGGGAAGTTCATACATCCTAATGACTACTAAATACTTAACAAAAATTTTAGCCAAACATGGCTTTAACCATTGTCAAATTAATTCTAAGGTTAAAACGAAACAAACTATAGCAGAAAAGAAGAAAATAATAGAAATTGAAACTGATTAGCTTGAAACCCTCTTGGATGGTTGGTCTCCAATCTTTAAAAGCTCCAAGCTTGACAACTCCAACGGTGAATAACCCCCAATTATAATCCACACTGATGAAGCAAGATGGGATGGCTTCCAATGTCTCTTCCACCACCCAAATCTCTAAAGAAACAATGCAAAAGTGTAGAATTTTCCGAACTCCTCAAATCAGCCCCCAAAACGTATTTTAAACCCTATGAAATCTAAGATGAGTTCTACTTTAATTGAGACTCTTTCCTACTCTCAAAGGTAACAAATAATTACAAACTTTTATCCTTAACCAATTGGAATTAGAGTCTTAAAAATGGGTCCACACTGCTGTAATGTAAAATTCCATTTGCACAAGATTTCAAAATTCTAGAAATCCACATGGTTGTGTAGATCCACACATCCGTATGGATTTATCTTTCCTTCTTCATGCCTGCATTCACACTCTCGTGTCAGAATGCCTTACATGTGGATCTACACTCTCAAGTTTTAAATCCACATGCTCGTGTGGATCCACACTCCCATGTTAGAATGATGAGAATATTAATCCACACTCCCATATGGATTTATTTTCCATCCAAATGCTCAAATCATTCAATTAGAGTAAAATTTATCATTTTTCCTACATCAAAAAATAACACCAAATTACATATTTCTCAAACAGTAAACACAAATCAAAAACATAAAAACACACAATCTAATCTAGAAAATACTATAAAATATGAATTGATCATGCATAGTTATATATTGAATTATTGATAATATAATATATAGTCATGTATTGATAATAAATAATTATAATTCAAAATATCAAATAATTTCGAGAATTATTTATTTGTCATAGTTTTACTTTTGTAATAAAAATATAAAAAACTAAATATTGATTTTATATAAATCTCTTTTCAATAATATGAATAATTTTATAAACAGTTAATATTATGTAAATCTAGATAAGTTCATTTGTAAGTGAAACTAATATTAAAAAAAATAATCTTTTTAACCACATATCACAAATGATTTGATGGTAACAAATTGGAAACTACATTTAAAGATTCAAGTTCAATTTCCACTATGCGCAAAAAGTGATATTTTTAGTGAATATGAATAAAGTAAAAATTTATTATTTTATTAATATATATACATTTATTGTAAAGTATAAATTCATTAGCAATAAAGTCAAAATTCATTATTTTATTGATATATGTTCATTTTGTTCTAAACTATAGATTCATTAGCAATAAAGTAAAATGTTCATTAATTTATTGCAATAGATTCATCTGTTATAAACTGTAGGTTCATTAAAAATGAAGCACATATTCATTAGTTTATTAATACTGGTTCATTTTATTTTAAACTGCAGGTTCATTAGCAATGAAATAAATGTTTATTAGTTTGTGTATTTGAACAAGAAGTCACAATCCAACTTTCACAACCTACATCCATGGATTCCACTTCAAAACAACTCAAAATGCAATAATAAATCGAAACAAATTGCAACAAAAAATAATAAATTGAGACAAAATCACACCACAAAAAAAATGATAGAGAATACTAGAGAAGAGAATGAAAAATGATAAACAATGAGGAACAGAAATTACACAAAAAATGGGGCAAAAAAAGGAAAATCGGCTGAAAAAGAAAGAAGAGAGTGGATAATGATAAACAAAGAAAATGAAGAACAAAAAACACAATACAATTGCACAAAAAAAAGGAACAAAAGTAGAAAGAAAAGAAGAGAATGACCATGAAGAATCTAGCTTGTGTTTAACTGCGTCAAGTTTCATATAAGAGTTTGTCGCACATGTTAATAGACCCTATGATACCACATGGACCGAGATGCATAATAATATTTTTCAAACGGAACATTATCTGTACACATGGGCTGGACCTAATCAGTCATATGAAAAGTGGGCTCGGAAGCGAGCTGAATTCTGAGGGGCTTACAGCCAATATTTTAGCCTAAGGCCTCTCTATTTAATGGTGGCTAGGAATCATTCTTCGTCGTACCAGAGTAACTAACCATACGCCTGACTGTTAAGGCCCTCGACTATCTTCTATGTTTTTAAAGCAAATAAAGAGAAACCAATTTGCTGTTTTGAATCTCAGTTACTTGTCTACTTCATGCCAATGCCTCTATTCTAGCATTGATTCATATAACTTCTCTAACCTCTTGAGTAATTACTTTAAATTGGGTCGAGTTGCGGATGCAGAGGAGCTGTTCGACAAACTGCCATACAGAAACATAGTTTCATGGTCTATTGCCATTCACGGATATGCAATTAATGGGTTTCATAAAAAATCCATTAAATTATTCTCCAAAATGCGAATATTGGGTTTGGTTCCCAATTCTTTTACTGTGGTCGGAGCTCTCGTTAGTATTGTCGGCATGAGGGACTTGATGCTAGCAAAGTCTGTTCATGGACTTGTTATTAAAAGTGGATTAGGATCTGATTTGATTGTGAGTACTGCAATGTTAGATGCTTATGGAAAATGTAGAAATGCATTGGATTGCTATAAAGTATTTGAAGAACTAAAGAATCCAGGTTTGATTACATGTAATGCAATTATTGCTGCGTTCATAAACAATGGGCTTTATGGAGAGGGTTCTATGCTTTTTGACAAATTCAGGAAGTTGGGCTTGGTGCTTATTGTGGCTACCGTGTTGACTCTTATTAATGGTTGTCTTGCTTTGGGGATGAGGATGCTTTGTGAATCGATATTTTGTATAATTATTAAGTTTGGTCTTTCTTCAAATGTATCTGTTAATAATTCAGTTCTTAACATGTACTCAAGTTTGATGGATTTGAATGCTGCTAGTAAAGTTTTTGATGAGATGGAATGTAAAGATGTTATCAGTTGGACAACAATGATGGGTATGTTGGTTGACCTTAAATGTGGCTCTGATGTTTTTAAGCTTTTCTTCAAGATGAAGGATAGTGGGATCAATCTTGATACATTAGTTTTTGTGCATCTCATTTCAGCTTGTGCAATCACTGGAGATTTGATGAAGGGAAGACAAGTCCATGCTCAAGCACTTTTTCGCGGATTTGGGTTAAAGCTTCCTCTTGTAAATTCCATCATCTCATTGTATTCAAAGTGTGGTGATCTGGACTCTGCAAGAACTGTGTTTAATCAAACACCTGAAAGGAGTCTGGTTTCATGGACAGCAATGGTTTCAGGATGTGTGCAGAATGGCCATCCAGAGGAGGCATTGGATCTTGTGGTTAAGGCTAGATTAGAAGAAAGTTATTCCTTTGATTCAATCATGCTGATTAGTTCCTTAACAGCTTCCAGTGAGCTTGTTGCTCTAGAGTTTTGCCGGCAGCTTCATTGTTATATTCTTGAATCTGGTTTCTCCCAGTATAGATCGGTTCAGAATAGTCTTATATCAGCATACTCGAAATGCGGGAATGTTGATATGTCTCACAATGTGTTTAGGGAGATGGGTTCTCTTCAGGATGTAGTCTCTTGGAATGCAATTATAAATGGCTATGGAATCAATGGCCTTGGAGAAATTTCTCTTGAACTCTACCATGAGATGGTAAATGAGGGGGAAGATCCTGATAGTGCGACCTACTTGTGCATTTTAAGCGCTTGTAGCCATTCAGGATTGGTAAATGATGGTTTGATGATCTTTAATAAGATGGTAGAAGATAATAAAATAACACCAAGCCAGGAACATTGTAGTTGTGTTATTGACTTGCTTACACGAGCAGGCTGTTTTTCCAAGATGAGCGAGTTCGCTGACAAATTTTTGGAAGATATGGGCCCAACTATTTGCAAAGCTATGCTTAGAGGATGCGCACTCCATGGCAATGTGGGATTAGCAGAACTTGCTGCAAAACACATATACGAAAAGGACCCTGGAGAATCAGGGCAGACCGTTCTCCTCTCAAACGTTTATGCATCAGTAGGAAGGTTCCAAGATGCTCAATCTTTGAGATTGTCTATGGAGAACAAGGGATTTGTAAAGAATCCAGGTATCAGCATTCTAACTGGGGTTTCATATGACAGTGGTTGATAATTTTGTTTCCAGATGAAAGAGAGGAATAATTAACTTCTCGTGGGCATTCATCAAACTGAAATTTAGCACTAAACTTGGTGGAACTTCTTGCATTCTTGCTGGATCATTTGACATTAAATCAAACAATCCAAAAGTTAAGCTAGAAAATCTACAGGTGGAAATGTGAAAAACAATTTTGATGGTTTTGAAAATGTGTGCAGGAAGGGTGTGGCTTTAGATCAGATTGATTTTTTGCGATGCAGCTGGAACAGGTTGATTTGGTTTTAAATGTGTCTTCTTGTTCTAGCTAGAGATATAAATGAGTCAAACTACTTGTAAGTTGCTCGAGTTTGATTTGTACAATATTTGAATTCGACTCAGAATTACTATAGTAGAATACGAGATTGAGTAGCTCGAGTAGTTTATTGAGTCGAGTTTGAGTTTTACAATACTTAACTTGTAAGGATTACAAACTTAATCGAGAATTGATTTTTTTAATTTTTTATTAAATTATTTTTATGCTTTTAGTATTTAAATATATTAGAATTTAATCGAATCGAATTAATTCAAGTTGAATACACTATTTATTAAAGTTTTTAATTGATTCGAGCTTTCTTAAGTTAAACTTGATAATTCGAATATTTTTCGAGTCTAGTTTTAAACAATTAAAAAAATTCGATCGAATTCGATTGGAATTCGAGTTTCAAATTTTTCAATTGAGTCTAACTTGAATCAAGTACTGTATCAACTCAATTCCAATCAATTAGACCGCTAGTTCTGGCCACTCTGAATTCTCCATGTTTTAGTATGTCTTGTAGAGTGTACTTTATTGCTTTCTATTAACGTGTTGTGTTTTGAAGGGATGAAAATTTGAATCATATTAATTAAATCTGCTAAATAAAATGGAGAATACATCAGAGAGCTACATGTATATCCAAGAATTTAATTCCAACCTAATATCTTGTGGAACATAGTACCCCAAGATTAAGATTAATTTTATCTATTGGAGTTATTTATATTGAAAGTGTATAGTGGAAATTGTATAAGAAAATGTTTCCTGATTAATATAAAATAAGTTGAATTTGCATATGCAACCATAATTATCTTAAATTAATGATCTTTAAGAACATAAATAACCTAGCTAGTAATTCCTGATGAATAACATCTAATTTCCTAACTTTAACATTTTATTTTACCTTGTTAAAAGAGAAGAATCAAATTAATTAAAGGCTATTTGTCTTCCAACAAGCACACATAGGACAGATAATTATTATGACATATTAGAATATCATCTTACATTAGTGCCAGTTAATAAAAGGAAAAGGGTAATTAAGATGTTAATATTGTTATTAAAAAATACAAAAAAATAAGAGAATTGTTAATTCAATATTTAAAAACAGCAGAAAATAGAAAATCAATCTGAGACATGTATAGCACACAGTTTCCTTAAGACAAATTCGCCTCCTACACAGGTGTTTAGGATAACTGGCGTTTGTCTCCTAAGTTACAACAGATTCCAAATAGTTGTTTAACACACAACATCTACTTACAGCGAACTTTAACTTGTCATAACCTCTATCACTTGAGAAGAAGAAGGAGAAGGAGATGAAAGAAACACTTCAAGAACAATCAAAGAATACTTTTCATCAACACTCCAAAATTCAAGCTTAAACCACCTATTTATACTAGATGGAGGAGATATGAGATTAATTGTGATTAATTTCCTTTAAAAGCTATCAATAATGTCTTTGTAACTCTCAAATAATGGTGAAATTAATCTTTGAAATATCAGAAATTGACATTTCAAAAGACATGAAGCTCAAAAGTCCATTCTGGAACAAAATCCACACGGGCATGTGAATCCACACGGGCATGTGGATCCACACGCCCGTATAGATCTGCCTTGCTCACCCTGCAGACACAACAACACGACCATGTAGATCCACATGGGCGTGTCAGTGGCCTAGCCGTGTGGATCTACACGGGCATGTCAGAATGCCAACCGTGTGGATCCTTATCATGGAGCTTACTTTGAGCTTCAATTTCTATTCACACATTTTCCATTTTGAGCATATGAATACATTAATTCATAGTCCTCATGTCAAGGAACATATATCCGGGTCTTTCTCCCAAAACCGAGTTGTGAGTTCCACCTGAATAATCCTCTCAAAATGGCTCATAATCACATTTTTTCCACAATCCCCCACATGAATAAAATTGGGCGGAAAAGTAAGACGAACAAAGCCTTACTACGTGATAGAGTTTGACGATCGAAACCTATATAGGATAGGTAGGTGTTACCCTTTGAACCTTCCCTTATAAAAGTATATTTAATTTACCCACTGTCCAGTTGACATGATGTCATTGAACTGTTCAGTTTTCTCGAGTAAATATGATACACTCCACACATGAATCTTTCTTG
>CATIWF010062401.1:0-23679 GCA_949630135.1 Balakata baccata
GCTTCACCCCAAAGATATGTTGGTACCTGATCGGTAATGAGTAATATCCGTGCAACTTCTAACAAATGTGTTTTTTCTTTCAGCCAAACCATTTTGTTGCGGAGTGTCAACATAAGAACTTTGATGAACAATACCTTTTTCGAGAAAGAAATGACTCAAAGTATTTTTAAAATATTCTCGTCCATTATCACTCCGCAATATTTTAATATTTGTGTGAAATTATGTTTGAACCATGATGTAAAAATTTTTGAAAATTGTTTCTACTTCCTATTTATCCTTCATCAAATAAACCCAATTAATATTTTTAACTCTAATTAAAACTTTTTTTTTTTTAACTCTTTAGTTCCATTGTCATCCAGCGCCCTTCACATTCTCAACTCAATTCCCTATCCTCATCATAAATGCCTAAAATTACAAACTTGACAAGCTGGTCCTATGTCGTCTGGCCTTCCAACAACCTGGTCTGTTCGTTTTACGTGATGTTAAATTCTTTCCGCCAAAAGGCTAGTAGATCTCATCAAAATGTTGGTATTTCTTCTTGTAGTTCCTGCTCCAGCTTTTGTTCCTTGGTCTCCTCTAATTCTTGTGGATTCAGCTTTTATGCTTCCTTTATTTCGTCTCCAAGCCTTTGCAAATGTTCTTGATTTTCTTCTGACTGTTTAATTGCCCAATCTAGGTGATTTTTTTTATTTGCTTTCTTGTTGCTTTTGCTGTTTTTTTTTACGCCCTGCATCTTATGCAGATTTGCTTGCTTCTTTCTTTGAATTGTCGTTCACAGTTTGGAAGACACAGCTAGAGTCTTATAACAGTAAGTTGTCCAATAGGTCTCGACGTCTCGTAGGCTCATAATTAACAGTCTTTTTTTATAAAAAAAAAATTGTTGGTCTCAGTTCCACTTTGAATTTGGAAACATCGAGCCTTTGATCTTCTGAAATACAGCACTTTTGCTTGTTGGATTTTTTACAGTAGTCAATAACTGATTGATTTTTTGAAAGCATGCAACCAATCAAGTTTGCTCTTTGGGAAAACATCTCTCATGGGCATATTCAATTCAACTATTCTATCTCCTATACCAAAGAATTTATAATATGTTGGAAATGTTATAATAAAAAAGGAGCATGAACATAAGAAAAGGGGAAAAGTGCATGAACATAAGAAAAGGGGGAAAATCTTAGGATTAGGATAGCTTAATTGAATCTTATCATTTGAAACTCAGATTGATGTTGCACTGCCAGCTTAGGCATTTATAACCCCAATTAGTCAAAATCTTTAAGGCTTTTTCAAAGTTATTATAACGCTTTAAGGGTAGGAATGTATCACTTAATTTATGAATTTTGGGATTCAAACATATAAGAAGGAATAGAGTTTAGAAGTTGAAGTATGGATTAGAGCTGGCTATAATATTGTGAACGGTACCCACAGTTTAGTATAGGCGGAGGAAAAAGAGAGGTATGAGGCAGGAACTATGTTGGCAAACCATTCAAAACAGATAAAAATACTAAAATCCCATTCCTCAAAGCCTGAGTAATTTGGATACTTCTTTAGAATGTCTTCTAACCCCCTCAGATGAGGATTCACCAACTAGTGAAACTAAAATGTTCAAACCTATAATTGAAGAGAAAGCATAACACCACTGGAAATGAGAAAAATTCTAAATAATTATAACCTTACATTTTTATAGATGAGAAAATTTTGAAGGAAGCTACATTCCTTACTACTTAGGTAATTTATTAAAAGAATCTCAACCATAGTTGTCGAAGGTGCGCCATAGGTGCCAGGCGCTGTGGCGCCTTGAGAAGCCCAAAGGCAGGCGCCGGGCGATGTTATTGAGGCGTGTGCCTCGGTGCGCCTTGAGCTTCTATTTTGCATTATAGAAGTTTTTTGAATTTTTTTTTAAGAAAAGAAGTTATTGATTTGAAAATGGTAGTGATTGTGCATGATTTATGAAGTATTTATGACTTTTATTTATTGAAAAATTATGCAATAGTTTATTTATGTAGTTTAATACTTAATGGAGGTTGAGGCAAGTGCTGGTGTTTCGAGTGCACCTCGTAGTAATAATACTAGAGTGACCTTGGTTGGAAATATGTGTACATGTCTAAACCACCCAATACGTACAATAATATTAGTATGATAGTGCTACTCAATTCTAGGACTAAGACTTCTAGCTATTTATAAAATTATATTTTACTTTTATTATCTCTTTTGTGCATGCTTTTTATTGTTTTGCCTATTGAACATTATGTCTTGATATTTTAAATTGCTTTTCTTTGGTATTGAGTTAAGTTTATGGTTTTATTTTATGTAGATGTTATGTTGTGATATGAGTTCTAGGTTTATTTTATTTTGTGCACCTTACTTTCTTCAGGCGTGCGTCTCAGGTGATAAGAGCCCTTATCGCCTTGGTATACCTTTCGCCTTTAACAACTATGATCTCAACTGAACTGGAAATCAAACCAAAAAGTTGTCTTGCATCAAAGGGACTAAAGACTTAAAATCTTTTTTAGACTGGCAAGACTCACACATAAGACTTGCATGGGCTCACAAATAAATATTAGAGCCTTATTTTGTAAATTACTGGTTGGCATTATATTGCATGGCATTTCTGCATTGATAATTCCCCAAGGTGGAGTGACGTCTTTCATTCCCCTGGACATCATTATTTTAGTTTGTGATTATGTTTTAGACTGGTGATTTGTCCAATGCTACCTGCAATTGCCAAGTATGCTTGCATTTACTTTTTGTTTATTAATTGTTTTTAAATGATGGAGCATTATTGTACTATCAATCTGGAGCCGACTCAATTCATTCATCTTGGAGAAAGGGCTTGAGAACACAAGTAGGAGCTGAACTTCCTTCGTTGCCTAGTCAAAACATGTGGTTTTATACTTTTATTTGCTCCATGACTGTCATGTTGTTGCATAATCTCTATACTTCACACCTACTAAATGACCTCCTACCATTGAAAATATTCTTCCAGGCATTATGGATGTAGGAAAAATCTTTTTTAGACTAATTTTTTAGGCTATTTTGGCCAAATTAATAAACAACAAAGGAATCTAAAAATAAAATACCTATGTTCAATTTTAAAACTGTTGCAATTTAAATTGACAAACCCAAGAAAAAAAATAATTGAAAAATAAGTTATGTCCTAAAGAGAAAAGGTAATTGGAACTTCCAAATTCGTAGGACTCCATACATTGTAAAGAGTGAACTATCTTGACAAACACTGCTGCAAAGAATTCAAGACTGATTAGATCAAGTTTGTTCATCTAAGAGAAAATTCTAGAATGATAAGTTTCAATGCCATCATTTTGATATAATCTTTATAAATTATTTTTTTCCTTGTTATTTTCGATAAGCAACTGCAGGTTATATTCACTTTGATATTTTAGAATAATATTACTTTTTTTTTTTAGAATTCTAAATGGTTTCGTTTTTGGGTCTTAGTGAAGCTAGCTTTAGGTATTATAAAGTCACAAGTTTGATATTGTTTCTTGTACAAAATTGTCAAAGTGGAAAGTGAAGAAGATGAAGGGGTAAGTTAATGAGTGTTTTTTTTTTTTTTTTAAGTATTGTTACTTATATAAAGTTGTCAAGTGGAAAATCAAGCTGATGAAATGAAGGGGTCAGTTGATATGATTCCTTCCTTATTGCAATTGATTTCTTTAATTGTTTTGTTAGGCTTAAGACTTTTGAGTGTTGTGCACTGCTTTTTCTCGCATAATAATCATTCTTCATTTTGCTTAGGTGGATATAAGGGTTGCACCTGGAACACATGCAACTGAAGCTGCAGGTACTCTCTCTTTGATGTGGTTAGCTGTGCATATTTATTTAAAGAGGTGCCACAATCATAGGAAATTTTTTTGAATCAAATTGAGTTTCTCAGTTCAAGAACTTATTATATTGAAAATTTGATGCCAAAACTGATTTTGGTGAATCGAGCTTTTTTCTTTTAGCTGAAAGAAATTCTGTTTATGTGGGTATTTCATCTGTCGTACCCTAACTAGATACTAATGTACATTAATATCCCTATGTAGGCACAAATACTCTGACTTCAATTGTTGTAACAGAAATATCTTCCCAACCAAAGCCGGTTTTACCGGTTAATATATGGATGCCACTTTAATGTGTAGAAATTTTCTTAAGTTGGGTCAGGTGCAACAGAGAAGATGTTTTTTTTTTTTCCTTAGGACCAAATAAGGAAGAAAGAACAAGAGAAGGAAAACAAAAATAGAAGTAGAGAGATAAAGAATTATCTATCTATTGTTTGGTGGAGTTGGCCAGCAATGAGGACAAGAAAGGCATGTAAGGGATAGTGATGGCGCTAAGAGCTGTTTGGGACTGGTGGTGATGCCTAAATTGAACCAAAAAATATGATTGGATAAGGAAGATCTTTGGGGCAAAAGCTCTTCGATCAAACCAAATGTCGGTGAGTTGAGGCGTGTGATAGGTACCATCTACTCATGATGTGTGATATTTGTCTTTGATGGTGCAGTATCAGAACAGAATTGCAGTCAGAGTAGCCCCTTTGTTTGAAAGCTATCCTGTTGCAAATCCTGTTAATAAGCCAATAACTGCGAAATTACCGGAAATATATGCTAGCCTTAAGTAAAATTGATTTTGTAAAGGTCAAGTGCATGCAAGAGTACGTAGAAAAACAGAGACCATCAATAAGCATAATTTGCCAGGCATGCATGCAAAACAGCGTTGCTTCCCTTTGATCTATCTCTTTAATTATTCCTTTGTCATCTATAATTTCCAAGACACCTAATATTATGCATGGCATGGCTTAGACAGGGAAATGAGAGGGAAATGTTCAAGGGAAAGGGTGAGGAGAATTTGGGGATAGGAGAAAATTTTTTGCCTTGGAAATGAAAAAAAAAATACATAAAAAGTTGATGAAGGGGAAATATTTTATTTCATGTTGATAGGTGGGAGGGGAAGGGGAATAGTAAACTGGAAGACAAATAAAACCCTGATAATTAAAAATAATACCAGGGAAAGTTATTTTCTCTGCCTGAGTTGAACTTTTGATGCCTGATTTGGACTGTGGTGAATCAGTTGAAATGAAAGGCAGTATCCTCCTTTCTTGTTCTCCTCCTGAAGTAAATTGGATTTTAAACAAGATAATTTCGTTCACTAAGGCCCTAGTCATGCATAAGCACTTAAATTTGCTACTACTACAAACTATTTGATTTTGGTGGAAGGAATAAGTCTGGGATTAGAACCTGAAATCTCATTTTGAAGTATACCCTTGCCTGATTTGGTTCATAAGGGTTAGATGGTGCTAACTTTAATAAGTAAACACATAAAATTATGCAAGTAAACCAAATATAGATTCTTAAACTTGAGTCCCCTATGTTATAGGACTTTGGCATGCTTTTGACTTGATGGACTGGTTGGTTGAGTGGGTTTCTGCCTTGTATAAAAGTTTATTGTTTCAGTGGAGGGCGTTGCAAATTTCCTGCTTTGTTTACCTTTCCCCTAATAGTTTCATTTTATCTGGTCCATGAGATTTTGAGGTTAGAACTCGGAAGTTCATGTTGTTATTTCTGTGCTAAAGATCTAGTTGCCGATGTAAATGATCAATTAAATTCTTCTCTTTTGGCATGCCCCTTCATTACCTAATATACATGTTTGGATCTTTAATGGTGCAATTCTTTAGTAGGCACTTTTATAGTTGGTGAATAGTTTCAAATGAGGGCTTTGGATGTAGTTTTAGTTTAGTTAACTGAAAATTAGGTCTTTAATTAATAAAGTTCGAGGAGTCATTAGTGTGGTTTAGAATTTATGTAATGCTAAATGACACCATCGGACAGATATTTGTAATTCACACTCAAATAAGATCTTTGTTCATATTCATGATTATGGGGTATTTGGGATTGTTGTTGGGTGTTCAAAAATCTTGTTTTGAATTTTTTTGAATTAATCGACTGATTTTTTAAAATTTTTTATAAACTGTTTTTCTCAAATTTACTTGTGGAAAAATCATTTTTACGTGTTTATCTCGAAAGCAGTTTTTAAAACTAAAAACAAAAAAAATGAAATTTTTTTTTTAAAACGCTTTTCTAAATGCCATGCTGAACAGGCCCACCTAGTTTGTGAATGTAATTAATGAGAAAATTATTATGTTGTCAATTTCAAATCGCTTCATCCAGTTACAATACTGTGCTTTATCTTAGTTTTCCTTATTCTCTCTTTTGCCTTTCGTGGGTGAGTAGGATGAAACATTGATATTAGAGATTGCCCGTAAGCCTAGAAATGCTGTTCATATGTATTTCTTTCTTCTTTATGCAGTTAATAAACAACTAAATGATAAAGAGCGAGTGGCAGCAGCCTTGGAAAACCCTAACCTAGTGGATATGGTTGATGAATGCCTGGCTCCATCTTATTCTTGAAACACGTATCTGCAGATGCAATTGCAACCTTGTACAGGTATGCTTTAGCATAAATTTAGGAACTTCACAAGCATCATATTTTTATTTTCTCTGTACTGCTCCCTGTCTTGAAATATTGATATATGTGAGATTCTGAGGTTGTAATGCACAAAATGCAATTAGCAAATTGTTTGACTGCTACTACTTAAATTACTTCGTTGGTATATGTTAAAAATTAGTGGAATAAATAATGCTGTTTAGCAATGTGGTTTGAAAGGCATTGAACAATTATTTCAGCATCTTATATTCTTTCTTTCAGTCAATGTTTGCTATGTTGAACTTGGACGTTGGACCCAACTAGTTCGTTTGATCAAATTGTGGTTTAATTGATTAAAACAAGTTGTAGTTAATTAAATTGAATTTAAATTTAAGTTCAAAATTTCAATTGATTGATTTGTTGGAAAAAGAAAAATACTTCTTTTTTATATTTCTTAAATCATTACAGAAAAATATACAAATTTATATAGAACTTCTATCTTATAATCAAGGAATAAAAAAGGAAGAAAATAAAGAATGAAAAAGGAAGAAAATGAAAAATAAAAAATTCTAAATAAGAAATAAATCACAAAGAGAGAATATTCTAAATAGGAAATAAATCCTTGTTTTTCCTACACTCTCTTTTAAGCTGGTGCATAGATATCGATCATATCCAACTTGCTTATAAGATGTTCAAAATTATGCATTGGAAGCCTATTGGACAGAATGTCTGTTGACTATACGGAACAAATGGCAGATAAATAATTCCAGCTTCAAGTTTTTCTTTGACAAAGTGCCGATCAATGTCAATATGTTTTGTCCTATCGTGCTGGATAGGATTGTGAGCTATGTTTATTGCAATTTTATTATCACAATACAGCTTTAGAGGAAGTTTTACCTTCTTCTTAAATTCATTGAGAATTTTTTGTAACCATAGTACCTCATAAATTTTTCAAGTCATCGATTTAAATTCAGCTTTTGCACTATTTTGGGCAACAACACTTTATTTTTTACTTCACCAAGTAACAAAGTTCCCCTAAACAAAAATACAATACGTCAAAGTGGATCTCCTGTCAGTTACTGTGTTGGCCCGGTCCAATCCGCATCTGTAAATACTTTAATACTCTTTTGATTAGTCTTCTTAAAAAACATATATTTTCCAGGAGTAGACTTCAAATATCTTAAAATTCGGTATGCCGCCTCAAGATGTTCTTCGTAAGGTGTATGCATGAACTGACTATGACAGCGGAAACTTGTTGAAACGTAAAATATCGTATTTTCAATGCTCCGAGCATGCCGATTACTAGAATTTGGAACAATTTTCAAAGCACGAATACCTTCAATCTTCTCTTGGATGACTTGAGAGGGAGAAAATTAGAGAGCATGTTGATGGAAAAATTTTGTGACCCCTTAGACATTTTTTTCATGTTATTTGATTCTATAAAGTGGGGGAAGTTATTTAATTCTATTAACTTCCTCCTTTTGTTACTTGGATCTTGGGCTGGGTAAAGCCCACATGGGCGGCCTAGACCCATAACTCAACATGATCATAAACATATTTATAATATTATTATTTATAATATTATATAATTTGTATCAACATGAACACTTCCCTTTTTTCCAAGTTTTACATTGGAATCCATAGAAGTTTCGGCTGACCTACAAGTATTCATCTCAGTTTCTTTTAAGAGATCAAGGATATACTTGCGTTGAGACACAACAATTCCTTTCCTTAAATGAGCAATCTCCATCCCGAGGAAATATCGTAGAGCTCCCAAATCCTTGATCTCAAACTCTGATGCAAAACTCTCCTTTAGTCTCTCCATCTCAACCACATCATCTCCTGTGAGGATAATATGATCGACATAAATTATCAACACGATAACTTTACTTTTAGGTGAGAACTTGAAAAACAAGGTATGGTCAGCTTGTCTTTGAAAATATCATTGTTTTTTGACAAATTGAATGAACTTTTCAAACCAAGCCTGTGGAGACTGTTTGAGATCATACAAAGACTTTTTTTATCTTGCACACTTTATAGCTAAATTTCTTTTCAAATTCCGATGGACTATCCATATATACCTCCTCCTCCAAATCTCCATTGAAGAAGACATTCTTTACATCTAATTGCTGCAAATGCCAATCCAGATTAGCAGCAATAGATAAAATTACTCTTACTGTATTCAACGTTGCAATAGGAACAAAAGTCTCAGAATAATCTATGACATATGTCTGTGTGAATCCCTTAGCCATAATTGGGTCTTGTATTTCTCCACTGAACCATTAGAGTTGTATTTCATGGTGAAGACCCATTTACAACCAACAGTAGTCTTCCCAGCTGGCAATGCAATAACACTCCAAGTACTGTTATTTTCAAGAGCTTTCATCTCTTCAAGTACTGCTTTCTTCCACTTTGGAAATTTTAGAACCTCTTGTACATTGGACATTTGAGATGTAAATGCAATAGCAGATGAAGACAATTTTGAGTATGACACAAATTTAGATAGAGAATATCTAGTACAAGTTCTAACTTCTTTGCGAAAGACTATAGAGATACCAAAATCAAAAGTTTCAAGTTGACTATTAGGATGAGAATTACCTGTACTAGATTTAGACTGTTGGTTTTTTCTCAGCTCAGAATCATGATCATGCTGAAGAGCCAATTCATCATTCCTTATAATTCTTATTCGAGTAAACAATCTTTTTCCATATTTAGTCACATTATGTGAATCTAATGTCTGTTACTTTAGTATTATCATGTTGTGACATTATATTAGGTTGTTCCTTATTTTCCATTCCCAAAAATGGGTGTTCAGAATTTTGATCTTCAAATATAAGCATTGACTTAGGAGAAACATCACCCATTGTAAGAGGAGTTCTAACACATAGATCTTGGCTATTTGTTGTCGGTGCACTAGACTCAGAGTCATGAGAAACAACTATATTATCTGAAAAAAAGATATCAATATCACAAGAATTAACAATTCAATCTTTCTTATAAGTCTCCCCCTGAAGATGAGTATCTTTAAAAAAAATGTTGTTTTTCAAAAAATGTAACATCCATTATGACAATATTTTTTTTTTATGTTGGATCAAAACATTTATAACCCTTCTGATGTGGGAATAACCAATGAAAATACATTTTATAACTTTGGGTTCAAATTTTTCAAAATTTTCTATGTTCATGAATAAAGCTGTATATTTAAATACTTTTAGTGGAAGGTCTGTAGAAAGTCTAGCACAAGGAAAACTCTTTGTGAATACTTGAAAATGAGTTTAATATTGTAAAACTTTGGAGGGCATTTTGTTTATTAAATATGCTGCAGTTAAAACAACATCTCCCCATAAATACTTAGGACTTTAGTTGTAAAGAGTAATGCACGAGCTACATCCAACAAATGCTTATTTTTCCTTTTAATAATTTCATTCTGTTGAGGTGTATTAATGCAAGAATTTTGATGAATGATTTATTTTGCTAGAAATTTTTTTTCAAGATCATGTTAAAAATAGTCTTTTCTATTATCACTTCTAAAAAATTCTATGTTAGTTTGAAATTGATTTTGTACCATATTGTAAAAATTTTTAAAAACTTGTTCAACCTTTGATTTTTCTTTTAATAAATCTACCTGGCAAAATCGAGTATAATCATCAGTAAAAGTAATAAACTATTTCTTAGCAGAAGGTATACTTATCCTATTAGGACCCCAAACATTACTGTGAATTATAGTGAAAGACTTTTATGGTTTATATGGTTGTAAAAGAAAAAAGGTGCAATGATGTTTTGCAAATTCACATATTTCATAACGAAACAAAGATGAATCTTTATTATCAAATAATTTAGGAAACAAATGTTTTAGATATTTGAAACTTGGATGATCTAATCTTAAAATGTCATAACGTAATATTACTATCAAAAACAGAGATAGATTCAAAGCATGTACTTATTTGGTGGGATTGTTGCCCCAACTCATAGCCATCATTAAAGTAGAGTCCTCCACTATGTTTAGCATTGTCCATCACCTTCCCCAATGTCAAATTCTGAAATACACAGTGAGTTGGAAAAAAATGAGCTCGACAATTTTGATCATGGGCTAGTTTACTGACGGATAATAAGTTATAAGAGAGTTTAGAAACATGAAGGACATCGTGAAAAGTAAGTGATGAAGATAGGATAATAGAATCTTTTCCTGCAATGGTTGAAAGAGAGTCATCTATAATTTTAATTTTTTGATTACCTGCATAAGGACTATATGAAGAAAAAAGATTTGATGATTCTGTCATATGGTTAGTTGCACCGGAATTGATAATCCAAATATGATCAAAGTCGACACTAGTGAAGGTAGTTTGTAGGTAATTACCTTTTTGAGCTAAAGAACACGAAGAAATTTTATGAGACTCAATAACCTTATACAATTGATCTATCTGCTTTTTATTGAAAGGAAACAAAACTGAAGAAGATTACTGCTTTTGATGCAAAACACAAACAAGAAATGCGTGCCTCTCTTTACCAGAATTGTTTATCAAAAATTTAGACTTACCTTAAATTTTCCAACATATTTTTTGAGTGTCCTTGTTGGTTGAGCCCATCAGAGCTATCTTGGGCTGACTGTAGCAAGCCATTAGTAAAAAAAACACTAGCAGTCCAAAAAATTCCTCTAAGTCATGTGGTACTTCAACACAAAGCCTAGAAATACAATGTGAAAGGTTAGGCAATGCCAAAGAAGAAGACCGGAGTTGATCACGCCGTCCAATGCACCTACACTCGCTGGCGTGTGGAAACTGTGACAGGAATAAAGTCGGCGCGTCAGGATCACGCGCTTGTTTTTTGACAATCGGATTTTGGGGATTGACTCGCATTTAGGTGGCACTCCTCATTGTGCCGACGGTGAGAAAGAAAGACCACTCTAGGATGGTGGTCAAGGTGAGACAGCCTTAATATAGGGTTTCCTCAAATACAGACCTGAGATTTTTTGAACCATGCTCTAATACTATGTTGAAAAAGGAGAAATATTTCTTTTCTGTATTTCTTAAATCATTACAAAAAAATATACAAATTTATATAGAACTTCTATCCTAGAATCAAAGAATAAAAAATGAAGAAAATAAAGAGGAATTATTCTAAATAAGAAATAAATCACAAAGAGGAAATATTCTAAATAGGAAATAAATCCATGATTTTTCTACATTATTTATTTGAATTAAATTAAATTAAATTGGAGTTTCTAATCATTAAATTGGACTTTGAATAAGTAATTGAATTTGAATTCATTAGATTGAACTTTAATTGATTTTAAAGAAATTGATTGATTATACTTAGTTGGATTAATTTGGGATTTAGTTGATTTATTGAATTTAATTTGGTTAAATTGTAGTTTAATTGATTAATATAAATAATAATTGATTAAAAATTGAACTTAAATTGAAATTTAAGAGTTCAATTGACTAAATTAAAATTAATTAATTGAATTAAATTTGGAATTAATTAAATTAAATTTAGTTGAAATGTGGTTTAATTGATTAATCTAAATTATAATTAATTAAATTAAATTTAAATTGATTAATTTGAAATTAATTAATTGAATTAGAGTTCAATTCTTAATTGATTGATTAAACTTAAGTTCATTGAATTGAATTTCAGTTGATTAAATAAAAGTTGATTAATTGAACTTTTTTTGATTGATTAAACTTAAGTTCATTGAATTAAATTTCAGTTGATTAAATAAAAGCTGATTAATTGAACTTTTTTTTTAAAGCCTGATTAATTGAACTTAATTAGTTTAGTTTGAGATTCAATTGAAATTAAACTGATTAAATTAAAATTTATTTAATTAATGTAATTTATAATGAATTAAATTAATGTTAACTTTCATATCTTTAATAGTTCATAAAACTAATTTTGAATTAAATTACTTAATTAACATTTAATATTAAAATAACAAATTAAATTAATTATTTCTGAATATTTAATTTTTAATTAAAATTTATTATTACAACATTTTCTTAATCTCGTAGGTTGATGTAAATAAATTTTAATTTAATCATTTTAATTTCAATTGAATCTCAAATTAAACTAATTAATGTTAATTTTCATATCTTTAATAGTTCATAAAACTAATTTTGAATTAAATTACTTAATTAACATTTAATATTAAAATAACAAATTAAATTAATTATTTCTGAATATTTAATTTTTAATTAAAATTTATTAGGACAACATTTTTTTAACCTCGTAGGTTGATGTGAGAAGCTCGTTTCCCTCTAAAAATATCTCTTGTAAAAGTTCTAATAATACTGTGAAATTTTTATCTCTCCATCCATTTTTTACTTTCATGTTGCTGAATTTTAAATTTATTAGGACATTATAGATAACAATTAAAAAATTAATAATTCTTAATAAATAATAAATATTGAATAAATTAATTTTAAAATATAAAAATTATTTTTGAACTAATTAATATTTAATTTTGCAATTTAATATAATATGATAGAGAATTGCTACAAAAGAGCAACATGGAAAAAGAGGTAGGCTCTCATACACCAAATCTTCACACTTCGAATGTTTATTCTAGAATAAAAAGATCTGGACATGTGGAATAATTCTGTTATAAAAAGTGGAGTAGTGAAGCAGGGCAAGGTTTTTTTTCTTTTTTTTTTTTTATCTCTAGTGGGTGCTAGAGAAGGGGAATCTATCCCTAGGTTTGATAGTGGTTTGAATTTGTTTTCCGTGCCATTTCCTTTTGCTCTTCATTCCAGCGATGGAGAAGAGTTGTATTTTTGAATATTGGGAGAAGATCGAATATAATCATTTCATTTTCCATTTTTCTATTGCTTATTGAATTTGATTTTCCTTCTGTGAGTTTGTGAGTTACTGTTAGTTTCTATCAACTAGTCCGACTTGTTGGTTGAAGATGGGGAATAATGATATAGCGATGGATAAGGACCTAAGCTAAAATTGATGCTCAGGAGGAGCGGATTAATTGTCTTATTAGAAATTTTGCCTAACTTACTCAATAAGTTGCTGTTATACAAGAAAGCCAAGAAAGTTTCAAGCGGTGGTTCATTAATGGATAAAAAGACTAGAGAAGCAACCTGTGATGGATGAAGAACATGCTACTCTGAAGCAGATTATGGATCCCCAAGCATAACCAATCAATCAGTCCCCAAGTTGCCTATTCATGTTGACAGATATCCTCCCTATTTTGGACGAGCAGTGAGTCTTGGGGACCTTTTAGCCATGACTAAGAAAGCGAAGCTTCCCTCCTTCAATGGGAATGATCCTTATGGGTGCCCCACTCGAGTAGAGACTTATTTTCAGATACATGGGGTCCAAAACATCACAAAGTTCTTTTAGCTCATGTGTGTACAGAAGGGGTAGTTGTTCATTGGTTTATAATGGTTAGAGAGCTACAAGTGGACTTTGGGTGGAATAAATTCAAGTAAGAACTAATGAATCAGTTTGGAGGAATTGCTAATTGCAGTCCTTATGAGCAGCTAGCCGCTTTACGACAAAGAGGAAGCGTTGATGATTATATTGATGAGTTTGAATTGATTGCATTTATGATACCAGGAAAATCAAAGACTCTCCACTTGGGATATTTCATGAATAGGCTCAAAGATGACATTAGGAATTAGGTTCGGCTCTTGGCACCCGAACTTGTTTGGATGCCATAAACATAGCAAGAAATGTGGAGATGGCTCTTGGAAGGAAGGGGGCAACGAGAGCTGGTATTTGAAATAGGTATAAGGTAGATAGAGGAGAAGTTAGTCTCAAGTTGGGCTCAACTTTAGTTAAACAAATGGGTTATGTGCCTCGACCCATAAATCTGCAGCATAGCTTAGAATCTTAACCCACCATTCAACTCTTAGATCTGAAACAAGTGACTAACACTTAACTAGGTAGGCGTGGCCTCGAGTCATGAACCGGCTGTTATGGTTCGAAACTACCGATTCACGTTTCCAAAAAAATTTGAACCAGTCCAAAATTGCCTAGCAATGTTGAAAAGAGTTATACTTCAAATGCGGACAAGCGTTTTCTCCTCAACACAAGTGCTCGGCAGGAAAACTTAGGGCTCGTCACCGAATGAAGATGGTGGAATTTCTCAACTAAAGCAAGTGGAGTCTGTTGAACTCATACAGGAGGAAGGAGAATGCAATGTTTTAGAGGCGAATGGCATGGCTGCTTTAAATTGACTTCAAGTAGGCCCTGACGACTTTGAAATTACAAGGTAATATACACGAAATCCCTATTTTAGTTCTGATTGACAATGGGCAACACAATTTTATTTCTTGGAAGTTAGTTTCGGCCATGGATCTATCTGACTAGGAATTTTAAAGGGTAAGTATTAAACTGGTGACAGGTATAAAATGTCGGTAACTGAGAGGTGTGAGGGAATCACATTGCATCTGGAAAAATTCTCTTGTACTGTGACTGCGTTAACCTTTGATTTGGGAAATTTAGACTTGGTGCTTGGAATTGAATGGTTGAAGACTTTAGGTGATGTGGTTCATAATTGGGGGGCTCAAATAATGAAATTCTGCCATCACAGACAACAAATTAAGTTATATGGCAATGTGCAACCAGAGACATAACCCACTTCCCTTTAGAAATGTCTATCAAGGAATTGGATTTTGAATATGTATTTCATACATATAAATGTGGTAGAAAATAAAAAAAATTCAAAATTCAAACCAAAGACTTAATTTGTGTTATCAAAATTAATTAACCACAATTAAAGGTTTGAAGACTTTACCTTTAGTGTACTTAAATTTTTCCACTTCTTCTTCTTGTCGGGTTGTCACAAACCACAATATACCAAGCCCATGGTAATCCACACGAAGTCAGAAGGAGGAAATCTCATAGGGGATGACCTTGAATAATTATTTTTGTGCTAGCGAAAATAATATTCTTTAAGAGAAAAATACTTAGAAAATTAACACTTAATTTTCATAGAGGTTACGACAAATTTTCTAGTGAAAAAGGCTTTATGTAGGTGTTTCTTAAAGACACTAGGGTTGCCTAAAGACCAAAAAAATGCCAAAATAGAGTTAGGGGCCAAATTATTTTTCTACGAAATTTTTTTGCGATCCCATCACAATCCAACCTTAAAATAATTTTCTCATATTTTTTGATTCAATCCAAGACCATTTTATTTTTCTTTCATACGTACAAAATGTGTGACCCATTAGGTCGGTTATGTTGGCCACCCGAATCAACAATTGATGTCGAATAAGTTATGAGCATTATCTAGCAACACATCATAGCCACCAATTGACCGGAAAGTCAGTGGTTTGGCTACGAACCTTTTCATAGACAATATCCATGCAATTCATCGTTTCACCATACTATACCCCACTTGGTTTAGAGCATAGACCATGTGTCAGCTCTCGCTAGACTGACTACATCACACCTAGCCCAAGTAATGTTAGATTTTATCATTGGGACCCATTACTCTATTAGACAAGTCACTGAAGGCCATCTTCATGACATTTCCACTATGGCTAGAGATTCTTGAGTAATTATCTCGACAAGAGACCGTTGGTATATACTCCCTCTATCAAGAACGGAGAAATGCTTTAGAGCAACAAATTGACTAACTTAGAATGAGACATTGGTTCCTACAAATAGTATGTCTTTCACATACTTCACTAGGAATACAATGACACTCATACTAACTTTCTTGAAAACACAAGATTCATCCACATATTGTGAGCAAATAAACCCTTTGATTATCTTATCAATTTATATGTTTCAACTCTCGGATGTTTGTATCAATCCATCAATTGATTTTGCATTTGCATTCTATTTCGCCATCATTAGATATGAATATCTTAGACTTTGTCATGTACACATCCTAAGTCAGATTTCCATATTGAAACCTATCTTCATATCTATTTGCCAAATCTCATCATCATGAGTAGCAATGAGTAGGAGTGATATGATGGATTTAAGCATAGTATGTGGAGTAAAAGGTCTTATCAAAGTCAACACTTGTCTTTGACGTTGTCCTTTAACTATCAACCCTAGCTTTATAGGCAACTGTGTTACCTTCCATGTCAGTTTTCATCTTGAACACCCATTTGCACACTATGGGCTTTGTCCCTTTAGGTGGGTCAACGAAAGTCTATACTTGGTTTATAATCCATATTCAACTTATGACTTATACCCATTAGTCATATTCTGAACCTTTCAGAACCTTTTCATAAATAGTAGGCTTATCATCCTCTACGAGCAATACAACCTTTTTATATCTTTTGGGAACAACTTGTATCCCACTTTTACTTATGAAGCTCTTGTGTCTCATAAGGTCTTACTGTTACTTCATCTATATGAATAACATATTTGGGCTTTGTTAGTTGATTCATATTTGCTTGAGCATCTTTGAACTTCATCAAGTTCAGTCTTGCTCCCATTATCTTCTTATTGAAGATAACATATTTTGAAACAAACATTTTCATTCCAAATAGTGGTAAAATCAATATCCAAATGACTCTCATTGGTTATCCCACATATAGACATTAGGTAAGATTTAGCTTTTGGCTAATCTAACATTATTTGTTTCTCTTAAACAGGACAATCCTAAACTTTCATTTATGAAAGAATAAGTTTTCATTTATGAAAGAATAAGTTTTTATGTTGTTTCATATCTTATATGGACTAACATCAACTGACTAATAAGGTATTATGTTTATCACATAAACATAATCCCATGTGCATGACCAAAAAGGAACTTTAAGGAATTCTACAAAGCATATCATGGACCTCACCATGTCTATTAAGGTTCGGTTTCTCCATTTAAGCATATCATTATGTTATGGAGTATAAGGTGGAGTTAATTGAGATAAAGTTCTGTTATCTCTTATATGACAATGAAATATTTAACTTAAGTATTCTTTCACTTTGATCCAATCCAAGTGTCTTAATACTTTTACCGAATTGTTTCTTTATTTCATTTTTGAATTCTTTGAACATTTCAAATGTTTCAAATTTGTATCCCATTATATACAAATATCCAAATTATGAGTGATCATAATTAAGGTAATAAAGTAGACAAAACTATTATGGCAAGCATAAACATTGGTCCACATACATCTATATGTACAAGGTCCATCAATCTTTTTGCATGTTCATCATTTTCACTAAAATGTGATTTTATCAACTTGCTTAGTAAATGAGATTCACATGTGTCACATGATTCATAATCAAAGGACCGCAAGTTGCCATACTCTTGTAACTTAGTCATAGGATTCTCCTTTATATGGCAGGTTGACGATGACATAATTTATGGTTTTAGGTCATTAACCTTTTAAATGTGATATGGAGGATAAATCAAGCATTCCAAGATCATAAACTCTATTGCATAATATTTTTAGTTTCATAAGGAATATCATTTAACCATATAGAACAACAATTGTTCATAATAGTCAAACGACAAAATTTTGTTTATCTATTAAACAAAATTATATTCTTTATTCATAAACTAAAACAAAACTACAAATGTTTAATCCTTTGAACAAACTTACTGGAGAGTGTTGAAACTTAAGTCTCTATAGCTATTATAGCAACTGTTGCTTTTATAGCCAATGTGCACAATTTCGACTCTCCCTTCTTAAGTTTTCTATTATTTCTTTGGTCTTGCATATTTTGTATATATGAGACCTACGTGCGGTATCTATTACTCATGTATTACAAGAAACAATATTATTCTCTTTAACAAATTTACTTGAAGTAGAAGACGTATCTATATGTCTTATCCTTATACTTCTTTAAAACTCCGAACAAGGTTTGTTATTCCACTTCCATTTGTAACTCTTACCATAATGGAAGTAAGTACCTTTTAAGTTGTCTCTCTACCTTTTCCTTTTATATATAACACTTGTCACATTTTAGATCTCCCTTCTATCATCTTGGAGTGGTAGAGCAATTTAGATATCTCATATCGCTCAGTGTGAGCTTACTCATTGGCCATCTCCTTAAGACGATACATAATAGTTTTACATTCATTTCTATACTGCTTTTTGAAGTTTGAATAACATAAAGCCAATCCATTATTATTCAAGTACTTATTGTATGCAAATTATTCATAACATTTGCATCTCTAATAGTAAGAGAAGGAAAACGAATATTCCAAGATTTTGGCAACCTTTTGAATTTGAGAATCATTCTCAGTTTTAAGTCAGTAAAGGAAGTTTAGGTTAGTTAGAATGCATGACTTGTGATTATACTTTGATTCACATTGAATGATATAATTTTAACAACCTAGATGTAAAGATTGAGGTTGTAGAAATGTTTACATAAATGAATGCATGATATTAGGTCTTTAATAAAACACATTACGATTTCCACTATTTTTTTTTTGCAAACCCATAGTCATCACTATAAATCTAGGAGAACACGTTGGAAGTCCTCCTAATAGGTCGATATCTAATGTCCTAAGCTTGACTTTGGATTTGCCCAACAAGCCACCTTAGGCCTAAAGGTAGGTATCTGATCCATACCAATTATATTCTCATGCAACTATCAAATCTAGTGCTATCAACTGTTGATGTGTACACCTACATTGGGCTATTAGCTCCTGATGTGTGTATATCTCATATACACTACCCAACTTCATCTCAATCCACACTGACCTTGAATTTACCTAACAAATCAATATTTCCTATTAAAGTCGGCCCATTAATAAGGAAATCTTATTTTCGTGGTTTGAACATATTCTTATAGAGCTGGCTTGGATTTGCCCAATAACCTTAATTCTAAAAGAACTTTGGTTCTTGCCATATTAATAGAAGATGCTAGCTTTAATGTTATTTAAGCGAGAGATTTTCTTAATTTAATCTCGTCACAATATTAGCATGCGATTATATATCCATTTATCACAAGAATATATAAAAGATAGTTACACTAACTACATAACATGATTATGGATATTCTACAATCAATTACTTGAGCCAAAAAGAATTGATTAGGTCAAACTTAGGAATATGCATGAGTTACAATCCAAAATAGAAATTCAAAATTCCAATTTCTAAGCCTTCATCTTTATGGCACTTCCTTTTTACTTCTTTTGCATCTTCATTTATCCTAATTCTATGTAATCTAATTATATATTTTCAAAAAAAAAACCTCAAGTTATATTTGAGGGGAATGAAATGAGAAGAGAAATACATGAGGAATAAGAAGATGCAGAGATACACAGGCCTTATTTACCATAAAAAAAATAACCATGCATGCTCAATTTCATTAGGCTTAGGTCTATAATCATCCATCATGCAATCCATACACCCTTAATATGCATTCTCTAATGCATTACATAAATGTAAATTTGATAATGACATTTTGATTCCAATTAGAAAAATTGGTTTCAATACTTGAACCAAAATTGCCTACTTACATTGATTTGATTAATTATATTTTGTATGCAATTATAATATGGATTTTAATATTTAATCACATTAAATTAAATTATATATTTCTAGAATTAATTCAAAATTAATCCACATTCAAAATAAATTATAATGATATTAAAATTAAACAATTTAATTTTTAACATGCACATTATTATCTAGTCATACTAGAATTGCAATTACTCAACTTAAATTGATTCAAAATTAATTTCCAAAAATTCTAGAACCTCATATCATCAGTCCAAGCATCCTTAGGCCTGTTCAAACCAATCAAAATATTTTTGGCACAGGCCAAAACATCAAGACTAGCAAACTGATACAAAAGATGCTCAAACCGACACATTACAACTATAATTAATTTGAAAATTTAAAATTAAGTAAAATAATTTTGGCAAGCATCTAACATCATAATTATCATATAAATATATTTTAAAGGTGCTGGAAGTGAAATATGTATATACAAAAAAATTTAAACAAAACAGCCTCGGTGAGTGTACTAAAACAGCCCCGGTATTGCATTTTGATTGTAAAATTAATTAAAACAACTTTAATTAATTTCTTGGCACTTCCAGTGGCTTAAATATATTTTCAACATGTCCAAATAATATTTTAATAATCAAATTAAAAAATATTTATGAACATCCCCATCAAACAAAGCAAATAACAACACTAGATCAACAAAACATAGTTTTAGGCAATTTTATAATAAATCCGAATTTAATTATTTGAATTCCTTTTAAACAATTTTTCAATCATTATAATCATCTCATGATCAAATTATAGTGAGAAAAATAATTAAAATGAATTTTACAAAATAAAATTAATTTTTCAATTCAATGGAACCAAAATTGTCAAAATTAACCAATCGTATTGCATTAAAATTAATTTTGATAAACACAAGGGGGCTCTTATACCAATGTTGGATTTTAAGCATGAATCTCATACATATAAACGCAATAGAAAATTAAAAAAAAAATTCAAAACCCGAACTAAGGACTCAACTTGAATCATCAAAATTAATTAACCAAAATTAAAGGTTTGAAAACTTAACCTTTGGTGCTCTTGAATTTTATCATCTCCTCTTTTTGTCGAGTTGTCGCAAACCACAACATACAAAGCTCATGGTAATCCACACGAAGCTGGAAGGAAGAAACTTCATGGGAGATGACCTTGATAATTATTTTTGTGCTAGCAAAAATAATATTCTTTGAGAGAAAAATACTTAGAAAATTAACTACTGCAAAATTTCTGGAGAAAAAGGCTTTATATAGGTGTTTCCTAAACACCCTAAGGTTGCCTAAAGACCAAAAAAGCCAAAATAGAGTTAGGGGCCAAATTGGCATTGTTGCCAAATTTGGCCCCAAATTGGGGCTGTTGGAATGAGTTGGCGTGCTAGCCTGGGTTGCCAGCCCAGGCCAGTAGCCCCTCGTGGGGACACACAGGTCCGTGACTTCCCGATTGATTTTTCTATGGAATTTTTCTGCAATCCCATCGCGGTCTGACTCCAAATAATTCTCTTATATATTTGGATCCAATCAAAGACCATTTTATTCCTCTTTGACACCTTCAAAGTGTGTAACTCATTATATTTTGGGTTATGTTGGCCACCCGAATCAACAATTGATATCAAGCAAGTCATGAGCGGTATCTAGCAACATATCATGACCCCCAATTGATAAGAAAGTCAGTAGTTTTGATTACGAACCTTTTCATAGACAATATCTGTGTAATTTATCATTTCACCATTCTATATCCCACTTAGTTCAAAGCATGGACCATGTGTCAAGTCTCGCTAGACTGACTATATCACACCTAACCCAAGTGATGTTAGATCTTATCACTAGGACCCATTACTCTATTAGATATCTCACTAAAAACTATCTTCATGACATTTTACTAGTACAAAATACATCTTATGCAAAGGTCAGATGCGTCTATTTTGAAGAAAGCAAACATATAAAGTTGATACGGTAGTATTTTTGTAAATAAAATTATCAATTTAAGACTCAGACGCGTTTATTAAATATTTAACAAATGCATCAGCTCCGTCTGATGTGTTTGTTTTCTAGAATAGATGCATTTGCTACGCTTTTTTTTATGTATTTTATTTTTTGGAAGTCAGATGTTTTTGTTCTATAATAAAACAAAGGCATTAGGTTCAGACACGTGAAATAATGTCGTTTCACGTGTCTGATGTGTCTATTTATTACTTGTATGAAAGAATGTCATTATGAATGCATTTGTTAAATATTTAAAATGAATAATGTTTAATTCTTTTTGTAGACTTTCCAAACCAATTCATATACTCTAGAGCAAATAGATGAAATTTGAGAAATATGATCGGATTTTTTTTACTAGTGTAAGTAGATTAGAATATTTTTCTATATGTTATACATTAATACTTTGAGATTTAAATTTATAAAATTTAAATAAGTATAATTATTTTTAATTGCAATTTGAATTGTTCCATTATTATGAAATTGTGTATGAGTACATGGAATATGAATTTCAAGTTTGTGAATTGTTTAGTATGCTTGTGAATTGAGTTGTTGGAAAAAGTCTATAATGACTTGAGTTGAAGTTGTAATGAGTATATGGATTATAAATTTTAAGTTTGTGAATTGTTTAGTATACTTATGAATTGAATTGTTGGAAGAAGTCTATAATGGCTTGTGTTGAAGTTGTAATAAGTGATGGAATTGAATATGAATTTTGAGTTTATGAATTGTTTAGTATGCTTATGAATTGAAATATTGGAAGAAGCCTATAATGGCTTGTGTGAAGTTGTAATATATTTGGAGTGTTAAATTTGAGGCTGTTATACGTTCATTTACAGATTACGAGTATGAAAATTTTTGTAATTATATTAAAAAAAAATTAGATAAGTTTGTTATAAGAGAAGAGAAACATTGTTCTCGTGTAAACAGACGCGTCTAACCTTGGTCAAATGCATCTATTCTGCTAAAAACACTCATCTGACCTTGGTCAAATGCGTTTTTTACCAAATCAGACACATCTGTTACCTATTTAAAACAGACCTATAAGAATGAGACGCATTCAAACGATGATTTAAATAGACACATCTAACATAAAAAACAGACACAAAAGACCCTTCCCTGTATTAGTGTTTCCAGTCAGGCCAAAAATTCCCAAGTAATGATTCCGATAAGAGGCCGTGGATATACACCCCCTTTATCAAGAGCAGTGAATACTCTGTTGGCTATCTAATTACCTTCGAATGCCTCAAGTTGTACCCAATCACCACCCTATGAGCGACCTCTGTGAGGCAACAAGGAATGAAGTCAAAGCATATAATCCGTATTCAAGATATCCTTAACTACCTTAAGTTTAAGGATACTTACAACATTACTATGATGAGACTATTATTGACATTTGAATAGATAATCCATATGATTGTCTCATAGTTGGTCATTCAATGTACTTTACTACTCTTAGCAAGCATCCACATATTAACTCTAAACATCTCATGTCTACAGCTTATGAGATCTACTGCTTGATCTAATCAAGGAGCATAACATGTGCCAGTCTATCATATCAACAGTATTCTGTCTTCTTAATCCTATGACTAGGAATAATTTAGATACTGACATAATTATACATGATATGGAATCTCATTATCATGATCTCATCATGATTTCCTTCATGGATTGTTTCATATCATGGACTTTCACTAATTAGTTTAAGATCTATATCAATTCAGATGTAAATGAATACTAATATAATGAAAGAATGTCATTATGAATGTGTATACAAAGTGCTTGAGGTGATTGCCTTTTGGGCACATCTCTAACACAAGGCTCGATAAAGGAGGGAGAATTCAGATGGAAAGGAAGGGCAGATT
>CATIWF010062436.1:0-10883 GCA_949630135.1 Balakata baccata
TAATCCAAGCGGATATCAGTTTCCCCTCTGAGTCTGAGTTTTGTGTGCAATTTTGTCAAATTCATGTTAGTTTAAATTCTAATATAACAAACTCAAGGAAAAGTTGCTAAAAATATAATAACAAACTCAAATATCATACCAAATCCAATGTAAGCAGTAAACTTTGCCTTAACAGAAAGAAGAAAAGAGAGAGCCAATAAACAATCATGATAACAGTGGAGCTCCTCAACTTCCCACAAAGGCACTCAAAAACCATGCAACAAATCTAAAGCTCCTAAATGCATCTGATTCAACAGTGACAATGTGCCACCATACGGGATCAAAACAAGCTAAGCAACCAGTCAACCAACAATATCATACATGATCTGAATGTACAATACCTTGAATGAACAAAAAGGGTAACAAAAATAACCTTTTCTATCAAATAGGAAACCAAATCCGTGATTTCTTTGCTTTGCTTATTCATACTAAGAAGCTGGTTAAATAAGAACCACATAAAACTAAACAGACTTTCATACTATCACTTATGCAGAGTTCAGCATGTATCACATTAGAATTTCACATCAACCAATTTCAGATTAACAACTTAAGCAACAAAGTGAGTCAACATACCTAAGTTTACAGCATGAGGATTTAAACCGGCAGTGCAAAACATAATCTAAAAACAATTAAGCAAACTGGGCAATGTAATGTTCCACTTAAAAATTAATCAGCATTTCTAATCACTGACTGAATAAAGAGAAAAGCACCAACCATACAAATTTCTAGAGTTCTATCCAGAGGGGCTTTCCACTTTTATTCATATGTGAATTATTTCTGATATAAATTGTAAAACATATTATACATCATAATAATGATAGCATAATTTAACATTAAATTTCAACTTAATAAAGATACTTTATACTTCTATACTCCAAATTTTAGTCCTCATCTGCACTCTTCCAGCACTCTTTCAACTCAATGATACAACAAGCTTTTAAAATGGCAACATTTAAGACCATGACGGATAATTCATATACTCCCGGATCACATCCACATACTGGCAATCTTAGTTTGACCTCAAGAAAAGTTTCAGTTGAATATCAATGAATAAGTTGCAGGGACCAACCTATCAAATCTCATTGTACTTTCACAAACATTGAATCCAAAATACAAAAGAAAAGATAAAAGCAGGTAAACCAAAGAAAGCATTTCATTTGAGCTTGCATGAAATTACACGACTTGGTTCTTTCAGCAATCAGAAATCCCTTTGTTTTACTACCAAAACTTGCAACAGAGAGGAAAAGACGGGTATTGAACCCTCACCTCCCACCCCTTGGGGTAGAAACCCACCAAAACCTCCCTTAGCTATGAAATCAAAGCCTGAACCCTGAAAACCCATGTTTCCTATTCCTTACATTTCTTTCGAACAGGGAAATAGAGCAAGAAGTTCGCCTCAAAATCGACGCCCAAGATTCCAATCACGAAAATGGTAACTAAATTCTCAGGGAACTGATATTTTACAATAAAATCGACGTGCCTCAGAAATGAGAAAATACAGAATCATACTGGTGCAAAACGAGCATATTTCCTCAACACCTACTAAACAAGCAAAGCAATTCCATACCTCAAAAACCCTATAAATCAATCAACCGATCACTAACTCACTCACCTTCTGTCGCCTGGTCCAAGTCCGCCTCTAGGGCTCCCTCTCCTCCCTTCATACCCACCATCGTCCCTCCTCGACCTCTTATACGGAGGTGACCTCCTCGTCGGTGGAGAATGCCTCCTATCCCTGTAAGGTACAGGAGGAGGACTCAAACTGCTCCTCCTCTTATAGTCTCTCTCCCTCTCTCTCGGGGGCGGAGAGCGATTCCTATCGTAATAATCAGCGCCACGTCGATTGGGCGGCCTATCAAAGTCCCTATCTCTGGAGTCTCGGTCGCGTCGACGAGAAGTGTTCTGTGGAGGAAGAGGCGCAGGTGGAGGCGGGGGAGATGAAGATGGGGGATCATCGGCGGACTTGTCCTTGCGGTCGCGGGCGCCGCGTCGGTCGAGAGAATCAACGGGCATGTTAATTACTTCAGCCATGGAGAATAACGATGCCGATTAAGTGGTTTGAGATTGAAGCGGGGAAGATTTTGGTGGAACCCTAGAAAAGAGAGGAGGGCGAAACTGAAAAAAATTATGACAGAAGTCACTTTTTAATACATATCATATGGAATAAATGTACTATCATTTTTTTTTTTTCCATTTTGTTACAGTCATATTAAAAATTTTAATTATTATAAATTAATATTAAAATTTCAAAATATTTTATAATATAAAATCTGGATTAAATTTCAGTAAATAAAATAATGTATTAGAAATTAATATTACATCACCGGTTAATACATCACGTCATTTTTTTACTAAAATTTTAATTTAACTATAAAATTATAATATTTTTGAAAATTTTAATACTAATTTACAATAATCAAAAATTTTGATACAAATTTATATTAAAAGATTTATACCCATACCATACTCCCTTTGTCGTTTTTATAAGTGCTAATAATTTGCTAAAAAAATCAGTGTTAACAGTGAGAAAAGAGTTTGGATTATGAAATTTGATATATTAGTATTTTATATGATTTAAAATTATACTATTTATCAATTTTATTTTATTATATTCTATTAATATATATTTATATAAAATTTTTTATTAGAAAAATATTAAATTTATAGTGAAATTCTATTATATTAGTATTATTTTGAAATATTTTTCTAATTAAAATATTATTTTTTATTAATAATAAATTTTTTATAATTTTAAATAAAAATTATACAAGTTTTGTTATTGAAAGAAAAAATTTATATAATTTAATAGGGGTAAAATAGACATACCAAATTCTATAATTTTAAAAACGATCTTTTGTAATTTTCCCTTAATTTTTTTGTTCTGAGTGGAGGAAAATATAGGAAAATCAGTTTTGCTGCCAGGGCTATGCCCAAAATTTCACGCCATCTCAACCAAATAACATCAAATTTATCCACTTTATCATGTTTTTCATCTTAAATTCAACTTTATTTCTTCTATTTTCTGTCCGATTCCCGCTTCTAGGGTTTTAATTTGGTTATGATGGCGGTGCTTAACTGGAAGCACCACACTCTCATCCAAGCGCTGATGACGCGTGGCCCTCTCAAGGAGGACGACTTCCGCAAGATCTTTGCCGGTGTCACTGGGAAAAACCCACGTGATGTTCCTGGTTTTTTTTTTTTTTTTTCTGAATTACACAGTATATTTTTCTAAGTGTTTTCACAATTTAGTGCAAAATTCATATGTTTTACTGGTGTTAATTTAGGGCAAAATTGTTATCTGTTTATTTTGCACAAGTTTATGGTGAATCAATTCGTGGTTGAAATGATCTAGCTTTTTCAACTTTTCCTTGGCATAGTTTATGATAAGTCTATTTGAATGTAGCTTAATCTTTAATTGAGGAAAATAGGTTTTCTGATATCTAGCCAACAAGTCTTACATTTTGTTGCTTTCTCAATTTTGGGGTGCTTGCCGTTATGTTGGACACTCTAGCTATCTTGGGTTATTGGTTTTGTTTAATATTTTACATTTGTGCCAATGGCAATTCGCTGAGAATTTATTGTTTATACATTTTAATGCATTGTACAGGTTCTTATGAGCAAGATTTCAATGATTTCTTGCTGAAGATAAACAAGGAACTTTCATACATTCAAATGGAGTTGCGCCGCAGTAGAAATCAGAATGATGGTCAAGTTTGTTATGGACTTGTTAACAACATTTCTGATGAACAATCCAAGCTTGGAACAAAATATTCTGTTCTGCAGATTGCTCTATTTAAGGGTATTGTAAGTCTAGTTACATTCATTGACTGCCCCTCGTAGTTCAGAAAGTTAAATTCCTTTTATTAGTGATATTGGGGACGATGCGATAGATGTCACACTTATCCATATACTGGTTTTGAAAATTATTGATGAAAATGTCTTTAAAGTAGCTATCTTTTTAAGAACTATATAGGAAAGTTATATTTATGGTGGCTATCTTTTCAAGAACTGTATATTAAAGTTATGTATTTCAAGTGCAATTGGTGAACTAGATTTTACATATGGCCATTGCCAGGGTTGTAATCTTCATAAGAAACGGAGATATAGAAATACCATTTTCTTTGAAATATATTAGGCAGGCATTTGAATTACATTTTCTATGTGTGATGGTGATGTTTTAATAGGAGATCAATTCCCTTGTGTAGATCTTCGAATGAGTTGCTGCCTTATTATCACATTGCTTCTTTTGCACTTAGCAGAATGTAAGAATTTATTTGGCATTTTTACAGTTGTGCATAGAACATAGATGAATAGAAACAACCCAGGTAGTATTACTTATGAACTTTACTATACACAATAAGCAGAAAATATGACATAACACTGCCGGCTGTCCTAGATATTTGTTTGCTTTTGTAAACTAACTGCACTTATGCTGCTTAAACAATTATGGTGATCTGAATGATTTCAATAAATTGTTTGGTGCTTGTTGAACTTCCTCACATTTTTGCTTCAAATATTCAAATAATATATAGTCCTACTATTAAGATAAATAATAAGTTAAGAACTTGTACTTTTTTACTGTAATAAATAATTAAATTCAGCATATAGCTTCACACGCGAAACATCACTGATTAGATTAATTATCCACCTTTTATAATCCAAGAAATTTTAAGCATGCTTCTGTTGTTTACTATGGTTCCATCTTATTTTGCATGTTACGGATGTCCCGAAAAATATGGTATGGGCAGTTCTTATAAGTTATTTGAACTAGATTTTCTCTAATAAGGAAACCTAGAAAGACTTGATTTTTTTCACAAAGTTCGAGTGCTTGGGATTGTAAAAGACTAAAAGTAATAAAAGTAGGTTGTTATGTTTCACTTCTTTGGTATGGATTGTTATGACCATACAACAACAAACATATCCGATATGGTGGGTGTTTATATTAATAGCTCATAAGCCATTGTTTATCATATTCATTTTTTTGCTTTGTTACTTTTTTTTTCTACCTCAGATTTCCTGATGACTATACTTTTGTCCTTGCATGAAACTTGCTCTCATTGCAATCTAATATTACATTTTGTCTAGATGCATATCTTTGTGCATATTATTGTTCTAATCTCAATAGTTATATGATGGAATTTGTTGTTTAATCAGCACTTCTTGTTTCTTATCATGTTTTCTAATGATATGTCAGATAGAAGCAATAGTGCAAGATGCCACAGCTCAAGGTAGCATATCCACAATTGATGTTCTCAATTTACGTCTAGAGAATCAGGTCGAAACTTCTTGACTGAATTCTATCACTATTAATATCTTCCAGCGAGGTGATAATAGATGAAATTTTTGTTTGCACTGTGTTTTATTCACAAGTCATATGATCCTGTAATTTGTGATGACTATTTGTGCCTGTAGATAGATTCTGTGAGAACCAAAAGATGTTCTTTTACCAATGAGTGGAAGTCAAAATGTATATACTTACAAATCAAAAGTTTCTTATTTTAATTTTTTCCTGTCAAAATCCTAAATGTTTTTCAAGAATAATGGAGAGAAAGTACTCAAATTTTTAAAGATTTCAAGCAGGATGAAGTCTAATTTGTTGCTGAAACAAAATTGTATAATTTATAGAAAAAGAAAGTGAAAGTTATTCTAAAATGAATTTAAATATATTCAAAATAGTAAATAAAAGGCTATTTGATATTTCAGCATTTAAAAAACACCTTAGATGGGCTGGAGATTATGTTCTTTTTCTAAGTTCAGGCATCAGGCTCAGTGTCAAGTATTCTTGCAATTCCTCTTATTCATGCACTTTTTGGTAGGGCTTCCAACTTAATTTAAAACTGAAACAACTAAGGGAGTATTTGGTTCATAAAAAAAAATTGGATAGGAATGGGAATGAGAATAAGTGATTTCCATTGTTAATGTTTGGTTGGGGAAAAAATTAATGGGAATGTGATTCCCCCATCAATGGGAATCACCCATTCCCTTCTCCCCTCTAGGGAATGAAAATTTCATTCCCATGAAAATCAAGTCTAATTAACTAAATATAAATTATAATTATTTTTTTAAAATTTTTAATAGACTCTTAATTAATGTTAGAAGACATTATAAAAAATATATAATTTTAATAATATTATTTTTTAATAATGATAAACTTAAAAGTGTAGTTATTTTAAATAAATAAAATTTATATATAATTTAAGTTTAAATAATTCGAGAATCTAGACTATATTATCTTATTGTTGATCAACAAATTTACATTTCAAAATAAATATATTTATATAAATATGATAATTTAATCAAACATATACAAGTTGAATTTCATTTTCATTTTCATTCCTTAATAAATGTGAACCAAACAATATGCTAAAACCAATCATTCTCATTCCCATTCCCCTTCATTCCAATTCCCATTCCTATTTTCATTCCCACCCTTGAGCCAAACGGTTCCTAATAGAATATGTTCCCCTACTGTCATTTGGAATCTTCTTCTCCCTCTTTTTTTCTTTTTTTTTTTTCCTTTAATTTCTAGAGTTCGGTGATTATTTTTAGGGTTGGGATTCTTTGAAGTATGAACCTCTAGAATTGTATCCTTTATATTACTATGTATACTGCTCTTCTGTTGTGTTTTTCTGGATACATATTGCTGTTTATAGCTTCGTCCATTTTAAGATTTGCAGCATTTTGTGAAAATAATTTGGCACAAAGATGTTGATGAATGTAGTTTCTTGTCGGTATTATATTACCTTGTATACAGTGTTGAGACAATTGACCAGATTTATTCTTTGGAAGGTTGAGTCTCTCCATGAAAGAGAAAAACTTTGTTCAGAATGAATGATTTATGCATTCCTATTTTGCTGCTGGATGTAATGGGCTTTTAAAATAATTTGATTTCTTCACAATTTGTGTTGCAACTTTCTAATGTTATGCATATAGAGGGTTTAAAACCTTAAAATGATATTCCAGAGTTTCAAAAAGACAAGTTTTCACTTCTCGAGATATCTAGCTGATTAATGATAGTTTTTTTTTATAAAAAGGAGAATGTTTTATACATTGAATGTGTCTGTTGTTCCTGTCTCTTGATTTCATAACTGCATTTCCTTGTAAAAGAGTATATGCTCTCAAGTTGTAGGCTGTATATCATTATGGCTCAAGGTTTCAAATGAGCAATATATTTTTCAGTTAATGGTCAGATAGCCAATGAATGGTATCAATTGTAACAAAGAATTGCCAATTTTATCCACTGTCAAATTGAATCCATTTCTGTTGGCAGACAAGTTGTGCTGGTTTCATAGAATTCAAAAATTGAACCTTGCTTCATTTTCTTGCATGCAATCATCCAAACCGAATGCTTGAGAAATATTGTGGTTTATTTTCAGGTTCGAAGTGGGACAGAATCACAATCAGAATCTCAAGTTCCTCCTGCCCTAAGGAATTTCTCTATGTCTCATAAGGAAAAAACTCTTGATGAACTTGTGCGTGACAAGTGGCTTTGTCGCATGCCAGATGGTGATATTGGGCTCGGTGTCAGATCCTACCTGGACTTGAGAAGTTGGTTTCATAATTCTGGAACTCCATCATGTGAAGTGTGCAATGAAACTGCAATAAAGGTTTTGTTTCTTTGCCACTCTGATGCCTGCTTCCTAATCTATTTTTGTATGATGAAACAAATTGTTAAATATTTTGAATTGATTATCCTCATGGGATCAACTGAAATTACCTGCATTACAAATTTGCTTGTAGATTAAGAACAGCTACATGAGGTATAAGTAACCAGTCGTCTTTTGCTTGTCAAATATTACTTCCACTCAGGAAGTTATAAGTTGGCATAACTGGATGGAATGAATTAGTCAATTACTTGGAATATCTGTGTTTTACAAGTCATTAGGCTTTCTGAGGGACCACAATTATTTCCAAAAGGGTGATGCTAAAAAATGTTCAGATATTGGATCGACAAGCTGATAGGAGGTTATGTATGTTAACATTCAAAAAGCTCCAGAGCAGAATATTTTTGCAACAAGTGCATGGTTATCGAAGTAGAATATCATTCTACTCTTGATTATCTTTAGAATATTGCAGTAATGCAGTGTTTGCCACAAATTGTAATAGTGAGGACCATGTGATATGCCATTATTTACCATATTTATCACTTTTTTTAATTTGTTCTGACTATTTCTTACAGGCAAGAGTATGTCAAAATGAAGGGTGTAGTTTTCGAATTCATCATTACTGCTTGAAGAAAAAATTCTCTCGAAGCAGGGTATGAGTTTTGAATCTTTTGATGCAGTCACTATATCAACCTTCGACTGAGTTTCTTGCATTATATAACTGATATAAGTGCATTGCAGAGTAAAATAGTTTGTCCAACCTGCGGCATTCAATGGGAATGCCAATTTCCCAAAACTGAAGCAGTAGAGGTAGAGGATGAGCAGAATGAACCCACTGAAAGTCAGGCACCAACAGGATCAAAAAGGAAGAGGCTTAAAACCAACAGAAATGTTGATGCTGATACTGTTGGATGTGGCTCTTCTCAAGCTTCATCTGCTTCTGACGAGAGAAGAGTAACTCGTTCAGCTGCTCGAACAAGGTAATTAGTAAAGATAGTATAGCTGTTGAATAACCCTGTATATTTTGCTTCGAACTTTTTTTTTTTTTTGATGTGGCAATAGTTATAATTCTGCAAATTGTTTTTGCTCAAGGCACAGTTTGGCATAGATTCTTAAAATACTATCGTTTGATTTAACTATAAAATCAATGAATCACTATTTATGGCTTTTAATAATTTTATCGTTTGATTTAACTATAAAATCTATGGATTGATGATATAAAAATTCTCTTACACATGTTTGGTTTATTGATTGCAATATATGGATTTACTAATTAATTTTCAATTTTATCATTTATTAAATATTGAGAATTTATTATTAGCTAAGCACATATAATCGATTTCATCATATATATATATATATATATAATTGGTTATTTTAAAAATTAGAAAATAATAAAAAAAAGTCGAAAAATGAAGTTAATAATATTCTCTCTTTTTATATCTAATAAGTTGAATTTTGGAGCATAATTTTTTATTTTTAAAATGGAAAGTTATTTTAAGTTGTAATGTATAATTATATTAATATAAACTAAAAATGATTTTGATTCTACTTAACATAAATTTATGTTTTAAAATTCATCAAACTAAATATACCCTAAATATTTTTATGCACTCCACGTGTAGATGATCAATATCCCATGTGTAAAGGCAACCATAGATGCCAAGATATGGACCCACAAATCTTAGGGTTCTTTTTATCAACCCAATTACGCCAGAAACTTTATTGGCTGTCATAATGGAGATATTATTTATTTATTTTTGGCTTCTCCTTTTATATTCTTTCTTGGGTTCTTCCTTTTCTAAGACACCGAATCTTGACATGATATGATTTATCTTTTTCTTTTAAAGAGAAAAAAATTTTCTTGCATAAACATATATTCATAGAGAATCAAATCATTAAAAAAATATAAAATAAAGTTATTTTTATTTATATCACAATTTCACATTATACTTCTTTTTTGAGAAATGAAGATGCATTTTATTTTGTCTCCGGTACATTAGATCAATAGTTCTGAATTTAAAACCTTACAACGCTGAGAATTTTTGAAAATGTGAAAAAGCTCCTAAAATATTATAATATTACTTTCATTTAAAGTTTTTTTCAAATCAACTAAAACCACCTAAAAAATATTACAAGAATATTTAAATTTAGAAAGTCATCCTAAATTATTCTAAAAAATGTAAATATGTTATATCTCCAGTATGCATTGGTTTTGTATTCTTATGAATATCTTTGTTCGGTATACCTTATAAATATTTCGGATATGTCTTGAGAACACCAAGGATATATCTTGAGAACACATTGGGTATACTTTGAGAATATATCGGGTATGTTTTAAGAATTCATTGGAAATACATTGGATATACTTTAGGAATACCTTGGGAATAAATTGAGAATTTTATAGGAATACCTTGAGAATATTTTGGGTATATTTTGGGAATATCTCAGTGATTTTCACCACGAAAAAAGAAGAATAATAGTTTAAATAATATAATAATTAATAAGATTTGATCTAATTTTTAAATTGACATAAATTAAATTTAAAAAAAAAAACTACTCTTGGTAACTCTGTATGATTTATTTGGTTATCAACCAGAGAAAATTCCTTAGTTTCTCGCATGAAAAACCTGCATGAAGAATTAAATAGTACAAGCAAATTAGCAGATGGAGACCAACAAAACTATCAACCTTTCGCGTCTCAAATGTGGATCAACTCATACAAAAACATTTAAAGGCTAAAACTATCTGATGGGCAAACTCTAGATTTCTTTATTGGGTAATCAAAAGTAATTGAAAAAGCAGTAAAACCATAAAAATTCTTACATCAAATTCGCCAGAACAACAGTGTACAGCGACACTACTTTGTTGGGTTTGATAATGATAACTTGGATTTAACTCAAAGTATAATATAATTCACAATTGGTTTCTGTGTTTAGAATTTAATAGCAGCAATGAAGAAATCTAGGGTTTAGAAATTCTTTGCGTCTTGTTCATTTTTTTCAATTATGTGGAGGAAAAGATAAATTGCACGAGCATATGCAATGATGATAACATACTGTAGAAGAAATCGTCGACTGTGTAATGGATTAATAGCATTCTGCAAGATGAATTTCTGGTTATATTTAAGAAACTAGAATAAAAGGCTGAAAAGAGAAAATGAGAGTGAGAGTAGAAGTACCAAGAAAAAAATTTTCGGTAAAAATAAAAAAAGAATCATAAAAATGAAAAAGAAAAATT
>CATIWF010062446.1:0-36092 GCA_949630135.1 Balakata baccata
TATTCTTAGTTACCCAAACATTATTTGCAAAATTACAAATGGAGGTCCAGCATGTTCGTAATTGCCCAAACACAAGCCCATGATGTGTGTGTTTTGTGTAATAAGTACATGCTCTCAAATTATATCAGGAACAAGATTCACATTGCGATATGAATAAAACATGTATAAAAGATACAGTAACAGTTTTATAAATAAAATAAATTTATACAGATTCATTTATTGATATAGATTTATTAGTTTATTGATAAATATTAATTTTATTTTAAAATAAAATTAATAGTTATTTTGTATTTTTTTTGCGTTTTCATATACTATTTGTCTTGATTAATTATTTTTCTGGTGCATTTTATTTCGATTTTTTTTGTTACGTTTTGAGTTTTTTTAAAGATGATTCAATGAATTCACACCTACAAATGAAAATACAAAAACATATCCATTAAATTAAGTATATAGAAAAATAAAATGAACTTTTATTAATATAAAAAATTAACTTTTATTAATAAACTAATAAATTTTTTTCAATAAATTAAGGAATTTTTTTCAATAAATTAATAAATTTTTAGTTCATTTTATAATGATCATTTTCAGTTTATTCATAATGAACTTTCTCATTAAAGTAATGAATATTTACTTGAACTTTTTTTAATGAACTAATGAATATTTTTTAATAAACTAATAAACATATTAGTTCATTTGTAATTAACCATTTCAATTTATTGGCAATAAACCTTCTCAATAAACTAATGAAATTTTACTTTATTTGTAATGAATCTTTTTAATGATGTAATGAATATTTTTTTAATAAACTAATAAACATTTAGTTCATTAGTAATGAACATTTTCAGTTTATTCGTAATGAACATTTTTAATAAACTAATAAACATTTTCAATAAACTAATGAATTAATTAATCTTTTTCAATAAACTAATGAATATTTATTTAAGACAGATGATGAATATTTACAAAAATGCCACCGTATGATTAATAGCGGTGTAAGTTTGATTTATTTATAAAATTGACACAACTTTTTATAAATGTGATGAATTTTAATTTATAGTGCTACATACACCGGTGTCCAATATATAACAATTGGTGCATGTTGGGCAAAGAAAAGGGTGGGATTTTTTTAAAATTTTCGATCAACTGAATCATAGGTGAAATGATAGGAACGAAAATTATGAATACACCTATCGACAAAAACAAAAATCAGATGGGAAATTTGAAAAAGAAAAAGGAAGATTAAGTGGGAATATATATACTCGAAATTTGTGATGAATCTTGGTCAAATACATGGAATTCGGATTGCATGAAATTATCCTGGCTGGGAATATTGTTGGACTGACGTAGGATACTGGATTTACATAGGACAAACGTTTATATATGCAACTCATATTTATTGAGCTTCACATTCAGAAGTACCCGTTTCTTCTATGGAAATCTCTTCTACAAAGATTGATTACAAATTAGAACGTAACTAAATAAATTTTAGACCATATTCACAGTAATACGGATTTTTCTTAAAAGAGGGCCTGTATATAAATTCATATATTATAATCTAATTATAAATGGTAATATTATATATAAAAATAAAATGATATTTATTTTATATATTGATAATAAATGTATTCATGCACATAGGAATATAAATTTAAAAATTTGTTATTTTATTCATTTAGTTCGTGAATAAGTACATGAATCCCGTTTAATTAGGTAAATATTTTCCTGAACATTATAATATTAATAATATTTATTTAATTAAACTGATAAAGCTAATTCAATTATATTCTTTTGTGTATGAAAAAGTAAAACTTTTCCGTATATAACATTAGGTTGTATATTACGATTAATACCTGATTTTGACTGTAAATCACTCCATAAAACGAAGCCCAAGCTGCTCAAATTTGTGCAGTTCTTTGGCCAATCCCATTCTGTCAAAGAGGATGGATTCTTTATTTCTTTCTTTCTCCATCTCAACATGCTTCCTTTATATCTATGCAGGTTAGTCGCAACACGCTCTCTGTATTTTTTCAGATTAACGTGTATGTCACACCATTAAATCGATTAATTTTTCGGAATAAATTTGATATCAGAAATTTTTTTTTTTTTAAAAAAAAGAAATTTATATTATTTATATCTGTTTTGATTTTTTTTATTTTCTATATGAAGGAGCGCAAAGTGTTGGAGTGAACTATGGATTGCTTGGGGACAACCTTCCTCACCCAGATGAAGTGATAGCCCTATTGAAATCTAACAACATCCAACACATTCGAATATTTGATCCAAACCCTGATGTTCTTAGGGCTACACAAAACACTGACATTACAGTCATTGTTGGTACTCTTAATGAAGATTTGCAGCAACTTGCAGCGGATCCAACATTTGCAACTCAATGGGTAAGCTCCAACGTTATTCCTCATTACCCCGCAACTATATTTAAATATGTATCCGCAGGAAATGAAGTAATTCCAGGATATTTGGCTCAATTCGTACCCGGTGCCATGCAAAACCTAGATGCTGCTTTGAAAGCAGCTAATATTGATATTCCTGTTAGCACAGCTATCTCTTTCCTACCAATAGGCCAATCCTACCCACCTTCAACTGGGGTGTTTACAGAAGAAGCAGCGGCTACATTGGGACCCATTGTTGGTTTCTTGGCAGCTAATGAGTACCCACTTCTAGTTAATTTGTACCCTTATTTTGCACATATTGGCGATCCAGAAAATATTCAGTTAGATTATGCACTGGGAAATGCTACAGGTGTTGTTGTTAGTGATGGGGATTTTCAGTACAGTAATTTGTTCGATGCTATGGTAGATACAGTTTATGCTGCCTTAGAGAAAGTTGGGGGAGAAAGTGTGAGGATTGTGGTGTCGGAGACTGGATGGCCGAGTGCTGAAAATGGAGACTTTGCTACCATTGAAAAAGCTCAGAGTTATGTTAATAGTGTTATTGGTCGTGTTAAATATGGTACTGGTAGTCCAAGAAGGCCATCTACTCCTATTGAAGCTTACATATTTGCTCTTTTCAAAGAAAATCTAAAGCCAAATGGTACTGAACAACATTTTGGATTATTTTTTCCTGATACGAGGCCGGTTTACCCTGTCAGTTTTTAGTATTGAACATTATATAGATCCATAAACAATAAATAACATATGGGATTTCTTTTTTTTTTTTTTTTTTTTGAAATAAGCATTATATATCAATTAATCATACTAGCTAGGAATTTTCCTTTTGGGCATATTTCATTCTAGTAAATTAAGGATATCTCTTGTGCTTTTAGAATCTATTCCTTGATAGATTCTTTAATAAAATGTAATATTCCTATTTGTATTTTTCTTTTTTAAATATGGTATTGAATTAGTGCGAATATATGTATATTTAGTTCTTGAACTCAAAATTTCATATTAAAATGGAAGAATTCTCTACTAACTTATCTATATTATCTTGGATTATTTTTCCCTTCTTTTTAGTTTCAATTGTTTACATCAAGTTTGTAAACAAATTGATCTTATCGGATTAACCAGTAGTGCCACTGATCAATAGGCTCATCGAAGGTTAATTATATATATGGTCATTAAACTTTGTATTAACTGCACATAAATTACAATTTTTGTTTTATAATATGAAAATTGTATTGAATTTTATAAATTATTATAAAAAAATTATCGCCGACCAATTTTGACAAGTTATTAACCAGAAAACTGACATGATAATTAGATTTTACCACATTATTTGACACGCGAGACGTAGTGACACATCAGACGCCAGATAGACACCACATTATATGTCATTTTTTAATTAACTGATTGATTTTTAACTCATTCGAAAACTTGATGTGACACCTATCTAGCATCTAACGTGTCACTATGTCCTGCGTGTCAAATGAGATGGCAAAATCCAATTGTCATGTCATTATCATGTCAGCTTTCCAGCTTAAAACTCTTCAAAATTAGTAAGTGATAATTTTTCTATAATAATTTATAAAATTCAGTAATTTTTGTTTATCCTGCTATGACTTGAGACTTGTTCATGTCTTTCTCCAATAATGTACTAATTCTAGATGGAGTTTCTTCATCACCTTGAATTCTTGCTTTTGGTGGTTTTTCCTCTTTAATAGTAAAATTCTGGCTTATAAAAAAATTTAATGATTTTAGTATTATAAAACAAAAAATTGTGATATAAAATAAATAATATAAAATTCAGTAACTATGAATGTAATTATTCCGTCTCATCGAGCCAAATTATACCAAGTACACATCTTATAATTATGCACAAACCAGGAAAATTTCGATAATACTGCTAGTCCTATCCAATCACTTGGTGTCAACCTGGTCACAAATCAGCAAATTATTCGGATTCCCTTTTTTCCTTTAACCATCACCCACTGTATAAGATGGCAACGGATAGAGCACTCACGAAAATTACCATATTCGAATTTAAATATATATACAACTATCCGAATCGGTCTTAAATTTATTTAAAAAATTAATATTAATATTTGTACTTATCTCAAACCCTATTAACAATACCCATTTAATACCTAAATCCATTTAATTATCCGTATATTACTCAAAATTTTAAATAAAGATAAAATTCAAACTAATTGAATAATTAAAATTTTTAAAAACATAAAAATAATCTATCATCAATTATTATAAAATCAAATAAAATAGATAAAATAAAACATACAATTTAACACATTTAAATTAAAATAATTCATCAAATTATTCAAAAATAATATTAAAGTAATAAAATTATATATTATCCATTATGATAAAAAAATTATATTTCAATTTGAAAATCGCATTACATTTGTAATTCATCAATATTTAAAAACACATAAAAAAATAAATAATTATATTATTACTTTTATTAAATTTCAATAGAATATATATATATATATATATATAAATAATCGGGTAGCTAGTATTTGAGGGTCTCTACCTGTATCCTATCCAAACTCATCCCAAAACCCTAATGAAACCCTAATGAGATTATCCAATATGGTTTCAACGGATACAGATAGGTGCGGATACTCACAAAACTCGTACTTATTGACATCTCTACCTATGAAGCATTATTCAGAAATTTTAATTTTAATAAACTTAGAATGAAGAAATCTTATGAAACGAGACTAGATAAACTTTAGTATCAACAAAAATAAAAAGTACTAACAAGAAATGTACGATCTGAGTATACAATTGATGTTAATGAGATTATCCAATATGGTTTAAATGGATACAGATAGGTATAGATACTTATAAAATTTATACTTATTAACATCTCTACCTATGAAGCATCATTCAGAAATTTTAATTTTAATAAACTTAGATTGAAGAAATCTTACGAAACGAGACTAGATAAACTTTAGTATCAACAAAAATAAAAAAGTACTAACAAGAAATGTACGATCTGAGTATACAATTGATGTTACCGTTGCTTTTCTAATTAATATTGTTGTGCTGTGAAGACACGCATGCTTGATTTCACATGGGGACATGAGTACATGTGCGGACCATTATAAAATTAAATAATAAAATATAAATATTTTAATAATAAATTTCATTAGTGATAGAGCTATTTTTGTTATGGTATTGAAGATTTTTGAAACAAATTCAAAAAATATCTTCATATGAAAGTGCTTTTTTACAATACCTATTAAAGCCAACTAGAATTCATGAGCAAAACAATGCACGTCAAAAGCATATAAATTCTCTCAAAATAAATGTCTTTAATCCTCCAAATTCACATAGGATGATCACCATGAAGTTCCTCGCTTTATTAAAAAAAAAAAAAGTGCAGAATGATCATCAAACCATTTAATATTGAATCTCCTTCGTATATTTTCATCTTTAGTTTGTAAAAAATTAAAATTATGAGGCTGATATGAACTATTTTGTAAATATACTCTTCGAACTTTATCTCTAACATTAACATTATAACTCCATATTGAAAGTCTAAGTCCAAGAATCACAGAAATATTAGCATAATCAAATTTTACACGACTTTGTTTTTTTTCATTAGGTTGAGATGAATCATCAACATATTCTTTTAAAATATTTCTCCATATCAATCTAATAAACTTACCATTAAATATTTTTCGATATCAAGATAATAAAGCTAAGAGAAATTTATTTAAACACTTAGAAGGCACACAATAAAAGAGAAATACAACTTACCAAATTTTTATATTAGTCGCGCCAACAATACAATATAACGACCATAACTATTATAATTTGTGTTTGTAATAAATTTAATTGTGGAAAGTTTGAATGAGATTAAAAAAGGAAAATGTTGAAAGAAAACAAAAAAAAAAAACTTGTTTTCTTCTAAAAAGAAAAGTACCTAGGGATCACGGTACGTCAACCAAAAAGAAAAATAAAATTGTGTTGAAGTTATTTCATATTCTATTTAATAAGTCCTATTTTTTTTTTAATGAATTTAGTCTTTAATATATATATATATATATGTGTGTGTGAAAACCGCATCAATGGTGGGTCCGTCCATGGACATGACTATGATATATGTATCAAAATTGTGTATGTTTAAAGAGTCGAGCTTGATAAATATAGGCTTATATTTTTCGTTGGGAAAAATTAACTACTAAGTATGTGAAATGAAAAAAAATTCAGACCAAGAAAATAAGAAAGCATACAAAATTTACATAGTTCGGTTCTTGATTGCCTATATTTACGGAGAGTAATAAATTTTTTACTATATAATAAATCAAATAATTACAATATAATAAAATTGTATCTTGCTTTTATATAAATTAGAAGAATAACTTTCAAGACAAAAACTCCCAAAGATGTTTCTTGAATTCCTCCCTGTAATGTTTTTCCACACCCAAAAATATATAAGCAAAAATTTAAACTAGCAATCCTAAGTTACTATTGTATTTGCTTCATTGACTTCACCTCTTAATGCCTTGAACTTACCTATTTATAGGCACCAAAAGTTACCTACTTAGATAAAGAATATCATTCCAATAAAATTCTTTTTTCTAAATCTAATAATTTTTCCTTATCCAAGTCTCAAAAACTTATCATAATTCAAGTCCAACTTGAATTCCCACAATTTAAAAATCAAATTCCAAAATTCTACCTTGACTTTTGAATTTCATTAACTTTATTGGCCTAAATTTCCCAATTATACATATCTAAATTATATTTTCGTCCTGCATCCTAATTTTAAACACGACTAATATACTCTATATAGTTGAAACTAGTCGATGATGCTACTCAACTCTAGATAAAGACCCTAATCTCTCTATATGACCACTGCCAGTAGGTTTTGTAACGTCCAATAATTTAGATTCCGATCGTGCGTGACCATAATCGGGCGCGTTAGTTCGATCAGAGTCTAAATTCAGATCCATGGAAAAATAAAAAATTATAAGAGATATTAAGTAGGGATATTATTATTATTATTGAATTAAAAGATTGGTAGAAAAATTGGGAACAATTCAAAATTTTCCAATGAACAAAATCAGTATTTTTAGATTTGTTGGGAGAAATTGTGTAAGAATTAAGGAATTAATTGGTGGAAGTATAATTTTCCATAATTAAATTTAACTAAAATTAATTAAATTAATAGACCAATAGAAAGAGATTAATATAATTAGTGGGATTCACATACATTAACCTTAATATAAAAGTCAAAAAATGTAGGAATTCTTCATTCTTCCACTAATCACCACTCATCTTCTTCCTTTTTCCTCATGTTGCCGTCCACCACCCCTTCTCAAATCCTAACCCTCCATTTTTTAACCTATTAAGTTTCTAAAAGAGAGAAAAGAAGAATTTATGGTGAGAAAAACTAATTAATTAAGGAGATTTCACTATAAGTGAGCAAAAGAAAAGAGGAAAAGAAAAGAAAAAGGAGAAGAAAGATTGGAAGAACTTTGGTTTACTTAGAAAAAATCATCAAAGTGAGTTTCTTTTTCTTAAATTTAACATTTTTCCACCTATTTAAGACCCTTATAATTGACTGTTATGATTGGAATTGTTATATTAGGGTTTGGTGGATGTTGATGAATTAATGTTGAAAAGTGTTGAATTGAAGGGGAGTTGATGGAACTGAGCTATAGATGGTTGTAAATAATGATTTTGTACTTTGAAAACTTAAGAAATATAACTTAATTAGATGTGTATGGGGTTGTCCTATGAGAGGAAAATATGGAGGAAGATGATTAGAAGTGTTTAATGGTAAATTTGTAACTTGTTAATGTTGATTGTTAAAGAAAATGACATAGTATAATAAGGGATGTTTTACTTGTGAAAATGGAGGGGATGTCTATGATCATAATGGACTTAAATAAGGTAATAAGAGAAAGAAATAAAGATATGGAAATTGGTAGAAAAACATTATGGACATTAAATTTTATTCATGCATAAACATTAGTTATATGTTTGGCATTGAATGAAATTTTGTTTGTTTTGTTAAGGTTAAACAAATAGCCATTAAGAGGTGGACAAAGACAAGAACAATGCCACTTAAAAAGAGAAGGAAAGAAAGAAAGAAAAAAGAGAATAATTGAGAATGCTTAGGTATATACTTCTTTAATAAAAATTTTGCATGCCTTAATATGAGTGCAATATTGTGTATAATGTGTGTTGATACATATAAATTGCAATGAAGTATATTGAATTGTTGCCCCTTTTATTTTGTGATGAAATAGGGTGAAATATTAAGTTTTATGATTGCATTTATGATTTAGAAATTTCAAGTATAAATATAGATATATAAGGTTTTGAAATTAATTAAGTTGCAATAAAACCAACAGGTACCCCGTCACATATGTACTGGAACAGTCTTGACAAAATTGACCGTAACTTATGCTGTGGAATTTGGATTGACATGAAACTATTGGATATGATAGCTAATACATAGCGCTAAAAATGTTATGAAAAATATAAATCGAAATTTAGTTTGTAACTAAGTCAAAACTCGGCTGCAAAATTTCGGATCTAAGTGAACCAAGAAAATCATGAGCAAAAATTTAATAAGCACCAATCGGTGATTTGATTATAACTTTTGATAGAAAATTTAGATTCCAGTGATTCTTTTTTAAAATTCAAGCTAAGACAATATACTAAAAGTTGAAAGAAAACTCAAGATCTGAATCAAATTAGAAATGTGCCAAAATTAAGTTTCAATCCTAGGGCCGAAATCTGCCATAAAAATGAAATCTTACATCTTTGGTCTTTTTTATTTGGCATGTATTGTATGTGTGATAATTGTTGGATATTTTAATCTTATTGGTACATATGAATGTATTACATATTAATATGTGATATTGGTAATTTTACAATAAATAAATAAAAATATTTGTGAAAAGAAATAGAATGATTTATTATAATTGCAACAATAACGATAATAATGAAATTAATGTCAAAGTCCGAGTACATTTAGCCTTGAATTAGAATAGATAATAGTTTGGTATGCCAATAAGGGGATGAATAAAATGGGCACGCAGTACAATATTGTAAAGCTAGAAATGACACTATTAAAAAGAAAGTCAGTGATGACATTAATTAAAAAAGCTGGTGATGGCATTAATTAAACAAGTTGCTAATGACAAATAAATAAAAAGTGGGTGATGCCATTATTTTTAAAAGGCTAGGAATGACAAACTCGTATTCCTATTATTAAGTTCGGATACGGGTGTTAAGAGCTTAAATAAAAATAAAAATAATAAAAAAAATATTATGAATAAGGGCAATTAAAGTAAGACTTTTGCATACATGATTATGCTAAAGAATTGCTTATTAAATAATGAATCTGTGACTATTAAATAATGAATTTGTAAGCTTTGATTGATGAACTGATAAGTCAAAGATGATGAATCTGAAAAAAAAAAGTGAGGTATGATCTATGGGTGAACTTTTGGGTTTAATTGAAGATTTGTTGTTTATGAATGCATGAATTAAATATTTCGTACATTGTATAAAAATTGCGATAAAATATGGAATTCTATTTGTGAGATATGTAAAATATTAAAAGTGGCATGTATATATATTTATGTATAATAATTTGATTGAATTTAAATATAATACAAAAATTAATGTTAATTAATTGTGATGAATTTGTAAGTTATGAATAATGAACCTTCTGCTTCTACATGATGAATCTATATGCTTTGATTGATGAATCTACAGTGTATGTAGTATAAATAAGGCATGAATTAATTTATGTATGTATATAAGATTTTTATCCTATGAAGCACTACTAAACTAATAGTTTAATGCGAATGATTTTTCCTCGTGTAGGTCCAGAAAAATTAAGTTAGATTATTGTCAAGAGAGGAAGAGAATCTAGTTAAGAAGCAGCTTAAAACATCAAGTTATTTTTATTGTATATTTTGATAAAATTTTGTAATATATTATCAAATTTTATTTTTATGTAGTACATATTGGGTATGTAACACAAATACTTTGAGTATAATATTACCGTAAATATATGTTTTATTAGGAAAATACAATATGTGGATTTTGGTGTGTGTAAAATATTTATTTGGAGATATCTATAAGTTAAATATAACTAAAAGGAAAAAAAAAGTAAGGGAATATTAGATGTAAGGATAATAATAAAAAAAAAGTTAAGTAATTTAATTTGGTGGGATATTTAAGACAGCTAAGCGGGAAATGCCCATTTATCTTGTTCTTAAGTAGGGTAAAGGAGTGTTATAATTTTATCGAATGTTCCAATGGGTGTGTTACAAGTTCCATTCACTTACAACCATCTACCCATTGGAAACTATCTATGCGAGAAACCCGTTTTCAACCAATACTTGAGGCATTCACTGTACTACTCATTAGATGGTATATTCTACACATTTTCTTGAGTTTTTTTCAGTCTTCATCGCTCATCTTTTTTGACTTTTCTTTCTCCTTTCCATTCAATACTTTTGCAGAACCTTGTTGAACTATGATATCATTTACCCTTCTTTGCCAAAAAGTGAAATCGAACTGCTCGACATGCTTATTGAAACAAGAACCGGACTCTAATACCACTTGTTAGGAAAAATTAACTAATAAGCATATCAAATAAATAAAGTCCAAGCCAAGAAAATAAAAGAGCATACAAGATTTACGTGGTTTGATTCTTGATTGCTTACATTCATAGAGAGTAACAAATTATTTACTATATAAGAAATTAAAATAATTACAATACAGTAAAATTGTATGTCCCTCTCACATAAGTTCTAAAGCTTTCAAATGTGTTTTGTGAAATCCTCCTTTAAATATTTTCTCACATCTAAGAATATCCAAGTAAAAATTCAAATTTGCAATTCTAAGTTGCTATTGTATTTGCTTGTTTGGCTTCACCCTTTAATGCTTTGAACTTACCTATTTATAGACATCAAAAGTTAACTACTTAGATAAAGAATATCATTCTATTAGAATTCCTTTTCCAAATCTAATAAATTTTCCTTATCCAAGTGTTAAAGATTTATCTTAATTCAAGTTTAATTTGGATTTCTATAATTTAAAAGTCAAATCCCAATATATTTTTATTCCAAAAATTTGATATACTTAGCATCTTAAAGAATATGAACTATTTAACTAATAAGTTGTGGCCAATTTAATGGTATTGGTATAATAACCAAAATCTTACATAACCAAAATGTCGAGCTGTAAGATTTTGAGTTCGAATTTGCAGTCGAATTCTTTATATATATATATAGTTAAAACTATCTAAAATCTCAACTAAAGTAGAATGCAGGTCTTTTGATTTCAATTTTAAGCCATCTCATGATAAAAACTCTCGTTCGCTAAATGTATATATCTCGTGTGAAAAGGAAAAAGAAAAACGCAAAAGGTAGAGTACTCCTTTTCATAATTAATCTTTGATATGATAAGAATTTTTGTTGCTGTTGAACGGAAATGACGACATCAAGATCGAATGGGAAAGAAGGTAAAGATAGGACGATGAAAGTGGACAACCTAGTAAAGGAGAAGAAAAATAAGAAATTAAATGGTAAAATGGTAGGAGAACAAGAAGAACCCATATGTACCAAATCGAGGGGACAAATGGATGTAAAAGCATCAGCAAGAAGATCATGCGGGTGGTGCGTGTATGGATGTGCCTCTAATACGGTCAGTGGTTGGGTCTTGGTGACCTTTCCTCCGGCATCTCACATGACTCGAATATGCCTTATTAATATTCACATTTCCCTTTTTATATATATATATATATATATTGAGAGATTCTGTAGTGCACCCGGTGTAATATATGTCTCATGTGATTGAGGTGAAGATTTATATAATTATACATTTTCACTTTGTTTATATAATCTTCGCAATTTTATTTAATCCATTTTCTTAAATAAAAAAAAATCACACTTACATTAAAAATCCGTCGCCAAAATTCAAAACACTTATATAAAAGGGTTTGAAACACTTGTATAAAAGGGGCTGTTAAATTTGAAGTCTTCATTAAAGGGTAATGCATATAAAATATAGTCAAAATTGCCATGCCAGAGAAAATTTTTTGTTAAATTTGTTAAATTACGTGAAATAATTCAAATATAATATGTAATGTAGTTCATTACATTTTTTTTTTTATAAAGAATCCGATTTGAACTTAAGACTTTTCAACCTTAATTGTTATACCATAGTGTAATGGTTAATCAATATCTCAAGTGTCATCATCCTCTAGCGACTAGTATTACCCATCATTACCAGTTTACCACTCACTACCCAAAGGCCACCGTGCTATATCCTGTCAACCACCCACTATTTATATTGTAGTAAATCACACACATCCTAATTTTTTTACGGTTACATTGAGACTACAAGTTTATATTCTCATCTATATGTATCAGATTAATTACTTGAGTCCCCTTTCAAGAAAATTAAATAATAGTACGACCATATTGTACGCGTGTAAATATATGCAAAGTAAAACTTGTGTCTCCATCATACACAAGTGAACATATAATATAAATAAAAATAGGAGACGCTAAACCCTTCTAACTTAATTGGAGATTCGAATTTGAGTTATATATATATATATATCTATTTTAAAATTATTGAGTTAGTAGTTAATTTGCTTCTTTTTGGGATAGTGGCAAATCTAAGAATTTTACATAATGGAGTTCATATATAGTACAAATTTCAATTACAAAAATATGTATGTGATACTAAAATAACAAAAGAAAATTCTTTTATAATATTCATCGATGAGTTTTTATATTTTAAAAATAATTCATAATTGCATTATTATTAAGAGCATCTCTAGTAGTATTTTTTATTTTAAATAGCATCTTTGATATAATGAAAAATATCTTATCGTATTTTTAAATATATTGAACAAAGTTTTTTTTAAGTCCAATAGACTTTTTATATTTTTACTTTTTATTTTACTTTATCTCATATAAATTAAATTATAATAAAGTATAAAGTTTATCTCCGTAAAGAGCAAAACTCATCACCCTCTATTATATAATTTAAAGTCAAAGAATGCATTGAAGTTACTTTTTTAGTATATGAATCTTTAAAATAAAAAGTTTGAATTTAATTTAATTAGTCTATCGAACATGCAATACTATCAAATATATCATTTTTAATATATGTCACTAAATTAATAATCATTCAACCACTAATCGCTTATATTATTGGGATCCACTTATTAAGAATAATGGGTCCATTTATTATAATCTAACTACAACAATAATTTTTAGAAAAATTATAGGGTCCAATGACCTCACAAATTTGTATTTCCGCCGCTATTTAGAATCTTACTCAATAAGTTTTAAATTAATCAAATTAATTCCGATATAATATTAAAAAAAAAAAAAAGTTTCCAACTTGATGACGAAAGTGAAATCTCATATTCATTGTGGAATGTTGCGTCTAAAGCTTAAATAATGCTAACAGTACGCAAGAGCAAAGCACTCCAATTTCTTCATCACTACAAATAGTAAGTACCTCCATTGTCAGTGGGTGTCTTTTCTTAATTTATGCCAACCCACAAATTAAAACGTGTAACTGATATTTATGACCTTAATTACAGCTCCATAATAACTGAATTTCAGTGATTAGCTAAACTTACATAAGATTAATTAATCTTTGAACTGATTTGAGAATAAATTATTATATAATTGAAGGGTATCGATCAGCATCTAATTGATTAAGGCACACGTGTGGGGTTGGATATTTTTATTGAGAAATGCATAAATTTGATGAGACATATATAAAGGTGATAATAATGAAGAAGAAAAAGAGGGAAGGTGACGAATACAGTCATTTTATTGAATAGACAATGTGTTGAGTTTCTTCCTAACAGCATTAGCTGTTTGATTGTAACTCTTACCTGCCTTCAAACCATATAAGACCCCTTATTATCCTCTCTGCCTTCTTCATTACTGACATATTCTTCATCTTCATTAACTCTCCTTGAGAAAATTGCCATCATTGTCTCAATAATTACTATATATTAACTAATGAAATTTTTTTTTTTAAAAAAAGTTTAAATTAGTACTGTACACTTGGTTAAAATGAAAGTATCTTTTTTAATTAATGGATTTTAATTTTATGCCTGCTAATCAGCACCACTTAGTGAAAATCCTAATGAGATAAAAATCTTAAAACCTTTTTTCCAAGTGGAAAATGTTGAAACTTGAACATAATACCTTGGCTGCCTCGCGTACAGCAAAGAATAAGTTCAACTAATATGGAATTTTTTTTAATTAGAGTTGTATATTTATTCGATAATCGAACTAACAATAAAAAAAAATGCTGTCATTCTATAAATAGAAATTTAATTAATTGTAACAAATAATTTTCCTTAAAAAAGCATTAATCAGGGGGAATTTACCAAGATTTTTTTTTTTTGGTTATAAATTAGGTAAAAAGTTTTGTATTAATAGTTAAATATTAGCCAAATTATTAATTTGACAAGGGAAAGAATCATAATTCACGCTGGCTGCCTAACACATCCTATCACATCAAATGCGTGAAAAAAAGATAAGTGGGTGTAACAGTTGGACGACTTTGGTTTCTTTCTATAAAAGAACTACACAAATCACATAGCTTTTTATTTACTTAAATGCGATCAAAGAAGAAGAAGAATTTTGTTCAAAGCGGTTAGTGCAGGTGGAGAATTCCAAAGGGATCGCATTGATCTAAATGAGTTAAAGAGCAAAATCAAGCTTTGTGGCTGGTGGGTTTCATTCAGTAGATCATGCCATCCCTTGGGAATCTTCCATTAGTAGCTCTAATAATTAATTAACTCGCTCCATATTTTTTCTTTCCAGGTATGTGATTTTCTTTTACTTCTCTCCCTTCTGCTTATTGAGGAATTAATTCTTGGGTATATGCTTCAGTTTCTTAGCCTAATTAATTAATGAACTTGAAGATTGTTAATTACTACTCTACTAATTGGACTTTGGATAGGCTGACTAAGTTTGATTATCTTCGTAAACCCACTTGTGGAATCACTAACAGCTAATTAATTGAGAAAGTTGTAATGGAGATTTGCCTTTTTCTTTTTAATTTAGCACTCAATTATTAAGTAAAACCAATTTAATTATAGGCTTCCTTCAAATATACAGTTATTCTCCCTGCCATATTGCTGAACTGAACATTTTAACTAATGATCTAAATGGTCTGCAACTTTTTCCTGGTTTTGGTTTTAGTTTCAATTAACACAGAAACACAGGCTCTTATTGCCAAGAGATTAATTAATCTGGTGAGTAGATCGATATTTAGTTAAGATACCTTACCAACTTAAGTAGCTTAAGCCTTCTTCATAAGAAATTATTAAGTAGACTTAATCTACCGCGTCATCTACTATGTAAATATAACATACATACATATTATTTAATAATTGAATTAGTATATAAATGAGATAGTAGACTAAGTTTACCTATAAATTTTTACTTCATTGAATGTATATATATATATATACAGGCAAACTAACTAAAAGATACTTAATTAGTTAATTTGTTGTTCATGTTGTTTTGGCAATTAAAATATTGATGGCCCATCGGAGGTACTGTCATGCAAGCATGATCTGAGCCTCCACAATTTCTATGATTTACATACACTACACCATTTTAGCCTTCACTCTGCATGTTGTCAAGGAAAATTGTTCATCCACCTAGCCAATGATCAAGAGTTATGTACTTGTACATATATTTGAAAAGGAAACATTTTTATTTAAATCTGATCTATTGTGACTATTTAATCGAATTATAATATTGTATGTTATTTCCCAACTAATTATCATTCTTTTCTAACTAAAGATTTGAATTCAAAATTTCACATAACAGTATTATTAAACTAAAGTTTGTAAAGGTCATTCTTTTGCTTACATCTTCTTTTCCATCACATATTTTCTCTATTATAACTTCGATATCTAACCATTTGCAGTTGCAATACCGAGATTTTGATCCTTCCATTTAGCAATTAATTAGTATGATTCTGAACAAAAGTCACAATAGTCAATTTGAATTTTAATCGATTTTTAAGAATGCTAGAAGAAATTAAAATAACTATCCCATTTAACTACTAAAATTGTTGTCGCTATTTAGTAACCCCTTACAATCCACATTGTAATGAGTTTAACATATATATTGTATATTAAATTCATATATATCACCCAGTTGATTACAAGCAAATTAAAATATTACACCTCATTTCATAATGTCATATCATATGTTTTTATTAAATTACAAATTTAAATATTTAATAAAAAAAAACTACCCATACTTAAGAGTTAGTCTAATTAGTAAAAAAAAAAAAACCGAAAAAGAAAAAACTTCAACTCATTATTTTCATTTTGTTTTCACAATTGGGAATCAACATCCCTGTCTGCTGGAATCACGATTGAATGAAGCATGTAGCTCTTGAATGCTGTTCATGGAATGGAATGGCCATGACTCAAGATCGTCCACAGCTGCTACCTGCTGAGTTTCCGGTGAGGTAGAGGAGATTCAGACTATGGGTCAGAGATTGGTGGATGTTCGGAAAAACAATCTTCCATCACAACAAAGTAAACTACATTTTTGAGCTCTTAAAATTTTTGAATTTTTATCCTATTAAATAAATCTCTCGATTTTAAATTTAATTAAAACTCAGTACTTTTTTTAATTTTAAAAGAGAAAAGAGGATTTTACATCTGAAATTTATTTATTTTTAAATTACGAGAAATTTTTATCAAATTTATTTTTTTATTTGTACTTCTTCTCTTTTTTTCTCTTTTCAAGATATGTGCAAGATAGAGAGACTGGAAGTGGATGCTGGCACAATTACATTATCTTGAATTCGATCACTTAATGGCGAATGCAACCATCGAGAAAAGATGATGAAGTGCACGGCCACTGATTTCACTGGTCGGTGGAATCATTGATTTCTTTGGTTTAATTTTGATTAAATTGGTGGCCATAAGAATAATTGGTGACCCTATAAATTAATTAAATTCTTAATCTATATTTAAAAATAGAAAAAAGTCACTTTTATCTCAATTAAATTAAAAAAATGTAATAAATGCATAGTAAATTTTACATTTTGAAAAGAAAAATAAAAAAATTAGTAAAAATGAAAATAGATAAAGTTAGTAATAAATGCACGAAAAATAACTGAAATTGTACAAAAATAACAAAAAAGGGAAGATAATTATATAAATATTGTATTTTAAAGCTTTTTTCAAAAGTATTGAGCGCTAATTTTTTTTTTTCAAAAATGCCGAAATCGTTCAAAACTATTGTTTATCCAAAGCTTACCACAAACTAGTGAAAATTGAATTTACAAAAAGTTTTTCAAAAATTTATTTAAAGTTTACCAAAATTATACCAAATATTTATCTAATATTTACTAAAAAATAATGAAAGTTGAATTTACACAAGATTTATTTAAAAATTTATCAAGATTTACCCAAAATTTACCGCAAATTAATGAAAATTAAATTTACAAAAGGTTTTTCAAAGATTTACTTAAAGTTTACTTAAATTATGCTCAATATTTATCTAATATTTACTAAAAAAAATAATAAAAGTTGAATTTACACAAGATTTACTTAAAGATTTATTAAGATTTATCCGAGATTTGCTCAAGAATTACACAAATTAATGAAAATTGAATTTACAAAAGATTTTACAAAAATTTACTTAAATTTTACTCAAATTATATTCAATATTTATATAATATTTACTAAAAAAAATAATGAAAATTGAATTTACACAATATTTATTTAAAGATTTATTAATATTTACCCAATGTCTACCCAATATTTACCACAAATTAATGAAAATTGAAATTATAAAATATTTATCAAAAATTTACTTAAGTTACTCAAGTTATACCCAAAATTTACGTACTGTTTATCGAAAAATTAATGAAAACTAAAGTTACACAAGGTTTACTTCAAAATTACTCAAGAATTATCCAAAATTTACCTAAATTTTATCTAATATTCACCCAATATTTACTCAAGATTTACTAAGATTTACCCTATATATATCCCAGAATCTACCCAAAATTTACCAAAATAAATAACCTTAATTAAGTTAATTAAATAAAAATTTTCATATTTTTTTGTAATTAAGGTTTGTCTAGGATTTAATTTGATAATTAAATTCAAATTTATATTTTTTTCTAATTAAGTTAATTAAAAAATTATTAAAAATAAATAAATATATGTATAAAGATAAATATTAGTCTTGTAAGTTAATAAAATTATTAATTCATATTTAAAATATGAAAACTCATTATTTTATATTTTAATTAAATGAAAAGTATATTAAGTAAATACTGAAATTTAATATTTAAAAAAATAGATAAAAATAAAAACACGAAAAAAAATTTTACGGCGTAAATTTTTCAAAAAAATAACTTAATAAAATTGATCTCTATATTATTAGGATGAACAGCCCCAAACCACTCTCGATTACAGGCCTGTCTGGGCCTTTTGAAAGTGTGGGACCAACTATACCCCGTTCACTGATTAATAAAAAAAATATATTATGCTTCTTCTTTTTTTTCTTAGCATATGACAACTGTCTGTATGGATGTGCAAAATGGAATTGAATTGAAATTATGATTTGATTTATGTTATTCGGTTCAGATATGATTAGATTTTTAGAGAATTAATGTTAATATTTTCGGATTGAATAGACAATTCCTTTTTAATTTGAAATTTTGATTAATCTGTTTATATCTGAATTAGGTCTCATTTAATTTAACTGTTGAATATAATCGGTAGCTGACTGATAGCTGATTGATATTAATGTTTAGTAAAACTAATTGAATTATTACTGTTATGTAAAATTATCAATTGAGATATAATTTATATTATTCCAAGTATATATTTTTATACAAAATATAAGTAAATGAACTAATTATTTCATATAATTATATATTATAATTAAGATAGCAAAAAATAATAAAATTTAATTAATTATAAATAAAAATTTAATATATATATAAATATATAATTTATAAGTAAATTTAATATTATTGATGCTTAATATATTAAATAACAAATATAGCAATTAAAAATATATTATATATATATATATTTAATTTAAAAATAAATAATATTACTAGTTTAAATATTATTTGTAATATTTTTATATTTATAATTATAAATAATTTATTAATTGAAAAATTCAATTTGGAAGAAATAAGCATTTTATAATTAATAAAATATATGAGGATAATATAGTTCAATTAAAAAATTAACAACGGATAGAAAAAAGTTTCAAAATGAAATTTTTTTAAACAGTAGTTAATTTGGATTAAAATCAGTTATTGGCTGCTGATTAGGAAGTCTTACAAAATACTTATATTCAGTGTCTTACCAAACACTTATATTCAATTATTGGAATTTCAAAAAGTTATCAATTATTTTCAATAGCTGAACCAAACAACTTCTAAAACATTATCATTACCAGGAATGAGCTTCGTAATTTTGGTTCTGATTGTTTATGGATGTTCAGATTGATTACTCACCCTAAAGTCTACCTGCACTCCTTGGTAAAAGATAAAATGGCAAAATTGCGAGATAGTAGAATTTCTAGATAATTGAGATTTTTGTGGAAAATTAAGTCAAAACAATTGCCTAATAGGCAGCAAACTTTCAGATTTTGTTTTTTTTGTTTTTTGAGATAGAAGTTTATATTTGGCATTGTATTTGAAAAAAATATTTTTTGAAAAAAAAATTCGTATTTTTAATTTTTTTTTAGTTTTAAAAATTGTTTTAGTAGAAGAAAGTAAATATATATTTTTTCTAAAAACATATTTAAAAAAATAGTGTATAAAAAAATTTAAAAAATTAATTAATTAAATTAAAAAAATTCAAAACTACCCTAAATAGCAATTTCAAACACTTGATAATCTCTTATTACTTATTCATATCTCCAATAGTTAGAATCAAACAATTAATCATTTAATCGGGTTGAATTATATAACCAACAAAGTATACAGAGAATTAATGTAAAATTAGATTTTTAGAGAATTAATGTTAATATTTTCGGATTGAATGGACAATTCCTTTTTAATTTGAAATTTTGATTAATCCATTTATATCTGACTTAGATTCCGTTTGATTTAACTGTTGAATGCAACTGATAGCTGATAATTAATTAATATTAATGTTTAGTAAAACTAATTGAATTATTATTGTTAGAATGTAAAATTATCAATAGAGATATAATTTATATTATTCGAAATATATATTTTTATATGAAGTATAAGTAAATAAACTAATTATTTCATATAATTATATACTATAATTAAAGATAGCAGAAAATAATAAAATTTAATTAATTATAAATAAAAATTTAATATTTATATATAATTTAGAAGTAAATTTAATATTATTTATGCTTAATATATTAAATAACAAATATAGCAATTAGAAACATTATATATATATATATATATTTAATTTAAAAATAAATATTATTACTAGTTTAAATGTTATTTGTAATATTTTTATATTTATAATTATAAATAATTTATTGATTGAAAAATTCAATTCGGAGGAAATAAGTATTTTATAATTAATAAAATATATGAGGATAATATAGTCCAACTAAAAAATTAAAATTGAATCAACTAACAGTTGATAGAAAAAAGTTTTAAAATGAAATTTTTTCAAACATCAATTGATTTATATTAAAATCAGCTATTAGCTGCTGATTAGGAGATCTTACAAAACACTTATATTCAGTGTCTTATTAAATACTTATATTGAAAGTTCAAGAAGTTATCAATTATCTACAATAGTTGAACTAAACAACCTCTAAAACATTATCATTACGAGGAATGAGCTTCATAATTTTGGTTCTAATTGTTTATGGATGTTCAGATTGATTACTCACCCTAAAGTCTACCTTCACTCCTTGGTAAAAGATAAAATGGCAAAATTGCGAGATAATAGAATTTCTAGATAATTGAGATTTTTGTGGAAAATAAAGTCAAAACAACAAACTTTCAGATTTTGTTATTTTTTTTAGAGATAGAAGTATATATTTGCCATTGCATTTGAAAAAAACGTTTTTTTAAGAAAAAAACTTGTATATTTATTTTTTTTTTAGTTTTGAAAACCATTTTTGATAGAATAAAGTAAATATATATTTTTTTTTAAATACATTTGAAGAAAATAGTGTATAAAAAAATTTAAAAAATTAATTAATTAAATTAAAAAAATTCAAAACCGGCACCCTAAATACAATTTCAAATACATCGATAATCTTTTACTACTTATTCATATCTCCAATAGTTAGAATCAAACAATAAATCATTTAATCGGGTTGAATTATATAACCAACAAAGAATACAGAGAAAGAACCGACGACCCCCTAAAAGAATGGAAGTTTTGAACCCAAAGTCATCTCCCTAATTGCTGGAACGTAACTGCCTAACTTGAAATTAAGGACATTAATGGAGCCGTTAGTCGCCCGCCTCATAATGTCTGAGTCCTTGACCTAACATAGACAAAAACAAAGAAACATATCGATCCTTTTTCCTTGTTTATCTCCGCAATTGGTGGACGATAAAAACCCTATAGTTCCGTTTTCAATTAACTCACATTTTCATCGATTAATACTTGGAAAAATTTTCTATTTACGTAAATCATTAAAAACCGTATTTATAAAATTATTGAAATCAGTAATTTTATATCGATAAATATGATGCACGATGTTGAATATACTAATAAGTATTAAAGATATGAAATTAATGGGATTTGCAAATCAATATCAGGTCTTTGATGAGAAGTTTGATTGATTCTCTTAGCAGAGAAGTCCCATCCTTTTAATTCCTTCCAGGAAAATATCTTCACATTTTCAAAAAAATAAGCTCTAAATTTCAATTTTTTCTTTTGCCCATTCCGTAGCAAATTTGTGCGTGCAATTCACACCTTAACAGCCGAAACGGGTTCGAGATCAAATTAGGAAAATTGTATAGTACGTATAATTCAAGAGAGTTGAAATTGAATGAGTTTTGAGCAAATTTAAAGTCCAAAAGACGAGCGCGAAATTTATTAATTAGTCTCACACACACACAACAAACAACCAAATAATTAAGGAAATTTAATTACGCTAAGAATCATGGCGTTCATGTGGAAGCCACGCATGGAAAGCATGCAGATCCGCCATTGATAGCGGTCTCCATAGAAACAGAATATAACTTTATAATTCGTATTTCATACTTTAAAAATTTTTAAATAAATTTAGTCTGCCCGTATAAAATATAAAACTAATTTAATTATATATTTAACTCTTTTATTCACAATAATTAATGTGAATACAATAATACATAAATATATATATATATATAATACTATGTGATTGAATTACTTTAATATGATAAATTGAGTCTACTTATAACAATTATTTTGATATGTGATAGATTGAATCTACCTGTAACAATTTTTCTTCATACATACCACTACGACACGTTTACCTTGTGGGACCTTGGCCAATGACCATACTATCGGAATTAATTAATATGGTTCATTCTTACGTTCATTTAATCTCTTATGTTGTCCTGGACTTAAAAAATTTATATAATAAAATCTGCACTACCCATTAAAGCCGATGTATATATAAATGGTGTAAACCTCCCCTTGAGTCTCAGCATCAAATTCTAGCTCCAAGGGCAAGCACAGATTAAGTAGTTTAGCATCTTAATTTATACATAGTTATATCATATACAAAATCTGGCTATGGCTTGCCTCAAGAACCTGGCAGTCTTGGCTCTTGCCTTGTTTTTCTGTGCACAAAGCACTCTTGGTAAATCAGTGACAGCTTATTTTTCATGTTTCTGTTACATATGTTTTAATTTCCTAAATTAATGTTGTGTTTATTTATTTAACTTTTAATGATACGTGGGTTGTCTCAGGGGAAATAATATGTGAGCATCTGGACCAGGAAACATGTGCTTACGCAATCTCATCCACGGGTAAGCGCTGTGTTCTTGAGAAGCAACTCAAAAGGAGTGGACAAGAATCCTACAATTGTCGTACCTCTGAGATTGAAGCTGATAGATTAAGGAATTGGATTGAAACTGACCAATGTATCAAAGCATGTGCCCTTGACAGAAAATCACTAGGAATTTCATCCGATTCTCTTCTTGAGTCCACCTTCATTCACCAGCTCTGCTCTCCTCACTGCTACGACAGCTGCCCCAACATCGTTGATCTCTACTTCAATCTTGCTGCTGGCGAAGGTATATATTGTTCAATAAATTAGATCCTCTTGGCTAGCTCCTCTAGCTTCAACATCTAAACCCTCATCTTGCAGGTGTATTTCTTCCAAAGCTGTGCGAGACAGCAGAGGGAAATGCTCGCAGAGGACTGATGGCCAATATTCAAAGCTCTGGGATTGTTGCACCTGCACCAATTCAATCAGTTCAATTCTCGGCAGCCCCAGTCGTTGCACCAACAGTGGCACCAGGCCCTTTTTAATTAATTAGCTCTTGAAAACATAAAAGAAATCAAAATATACAAATTAATTAATATAATGAAGTAGCACCAAGAATACGGTAGCCGGCCGGCCGGCCAGCTCTGCGAGCATGGCAAGCATATATATGTTGCATCTGTTATTTCATCAAATAAGGTGTTACTCGAAACAGTACTTATAGTGTAGGTAGATTTAGAATTATTCTTCTTGCTTTGGTGTGAGAACTCATTACTGTATTTCAATAGTCAGCTTGTCTACGTTGTGTTCTTAAATTGCGTTGCCAGTATACTGGAATCCAATAACAAAGGTTTGCATTTATTATATATATATCAAGTTCCAACTGAAATTGAATAATGTAATTCCCTTTTTTTTTATTCTTTTTTCTGTCAATTAGTTCTTCCTAGATGAAATTTTTATTGAAAAATTATTAGATAAACCGGATCTACCACATCATCTATAAACCAAACCAATTACAAATAAAAATAAAATAATTAACTACATATCATATTATTGTGTAATTGATTTGATACGAATGCCGTAATAAATTCGATACATCTAAAAATTTATCATATTTATCCCTTCTTTGAGAGGGGACTATGTTGCTATAATTAATGGCTTCTTCAAAATTAATTTGAGAGGGTGTAGAAGACCTTTATTGCGTTGGATTGTAGATGCTTGAAACAAAAAGAAAATTTTACACTTGTATCTGTCCTTAATAAGTATTTGATTGTCTCTCTCTCTAAAAAATTATGTCCCTTAATTCCATGAGCGGCCATTTGTCCTTTCCAAAATATACCAACCGATTCTAGGATAACCATCCTTGCACCTTGTATCAGACACCCGCCACATGTGAAATATCCGGACCCCACTTTGCTTCAATTAACGAACGGACACGTGTTATAAACCTGTGAAAGACTCAGTCATTCACATTTCCCAACACCCATCTCCTTGCCACTCCGCTTCCCGACTAGGAATTGCAACGACAAGAGTATCGCAAAAAATATCATATCTTAATTCGAATCTACTGTTACGGGACCACACAGGCCACGTATCAATCTGTCAGATATTATCCGCTTTGAGAGTCCCATTGGAATCCCTCACGGGTTTAAAATGCGTCTAACAGGATAAGGGAACCTCCCCCTTATCTAGCCTAAGAATTTCCCCCAATCTACCGATGTGGAATTGATGGCATTCCACTGAACCCCTCACATCCTCTCCCACTACGAGGGTACAGTGTCCCACTGGACAACTGACATACCGGAGATCCGGGTAGGCTCTGATACTAACTGTTACGGGGCCACACAGGCCATGTATCAATTTGTCAGATATTGTCCGCTTTGAGAGTCCCACTGGACCCCCTCACAGGTTTAAAACGCGTCTAACAGGATAAGGGAACCTCTCCCTTATCTAGTTCAGGAACTTCCCTCAATCTACCGATGTGGGATTGAGGGCATTCCATTGAACCCCTCACATCAATCCGATTATATACATATTTATGTATTTATTTTAAATTCAATTATCTGCTTAATTATTCGAATTTATTTTATTAAAAAATTTAAAATTAAATTAATAATTAATAAAAATTTACAAATAATCTATTAATTCAATATTTTTAAATTAAAATAATTTATTAAATTGTATAAAAATAAAATTTAAATATTCTATATTATGATAGAAAAATTATATTTCAAATTTTCAACTTCCATTACATTTTTAATTCAACAACACATAAAAAAAATAACTAATTATATTATTATATTCAATAAATTACAATAAAATAAATATTATATATATATAATTAGATTTGTTGGATAACAAGTATTCGATGACTTCTACATGTACTCATTCTAAAATCCTAATAGAATTATTTATTAGGATTTAAACGAATTCGCATTAACTGGATATCCGAAAAACTCCGTAGCCAATGTCATCCATGTTCCTGACAATCACCATAAGCAGTAGTTCATTTATCGTTTATTATAATCTGATATCACCCAACATCTTACGTGTTTAACTGATGCCAATGAAACCACACGACTACACTGAGCAGGAGTCCATCAGATAAATACCTGACTGAATCAGTCAATTCGCGTCATGCCACGTGGCAAACCTACCTCAGTAACACCTGCACCGTAAACATCGTCCTTATTGCCAAATTGGTTTTTGAGTCATAAACATAACATGATCATGTTGAGTTTTTGCCTACATAAATACTGCGTTACCCATTCTCCGTTTCTTAACTTATCATAGATTTTTTCAGATAGACGAAACACAAAGAGGAATGAAATTCAGCGAAGAATTAAGCATGGATTGCTCAACTCTTACGGGATTATTGAAACGCGTGGCTGGCGAGTTCCCTCATGAGCGAGCAGTATCAGTTTCAGGCAGGTTCGATTTGACACATTTTCAGCTTCATCAACTGGTCGAACTTGCAGCTTCTCGCCTTGTGGCGACCGGAATTATGCCGGGCGATGTTGTTGCCCTTGCTTTCCCTAATGCTATCGAGTTCTGATTTTGTTTTTCTCTTCTCATCGTAATTTTAATATTTTATCCCCTGTTTTACCGATGATTACGAGGTTTACACGTAGAAATTGAAATTTTACGGGATAAATGCACAAATTTTATCAATTTTATTTTTTGGTTACAATTTACTACAGAACTTTTTAATTATTATAAGTTGGTTTTAAATATTTTAATTTTATTATAATTTAGTACTTGAAATAAAATTTCAGTCATATCAAAAAAAAATAATCTGCTTACCTGAAAAAATGTCATGTTAGCTAATTAATATATTATATCGGCTAGATAACATGGTATATTAATTTTTTTATTTGAATTTTAACTGAATAGTAAATTATAATATTATTAAAAATTTTAATACTAAATTATAATAATCAATTTATAATAAAATAATAGGAATAGCTAACGTTTATGCAGTTAGCTAGAAATTTTATTTTGATTGATTTGGAGAGGTAAATTTTGTTTTAGATGTGCAAAAGTGGTAGATTTTATTAATATAACATTACATAAAATTAGTAATTGACAAAGAAAGGTGATACTTTGAAATAGCAATGTAGATTAGTGTTTGTTAATTGAATTTTATGTTTAATGAAAAGATGTTGAAATGTTTATGAAATTACATTTTGTGATTATGTTCTTGGCGGTAATCCGAGTCCGAGCAACGGCTGCGCCACTCAATGCAGCCTATACGGCGGAGGAATACGAGCTTTACCTCTCAGACTCAGAGTCGAAGCTCTTACTGACCCCACAGGAAGGAAATAGTTGCGCTCAAGCAGCTGCTGCAAAGCTCAATATTCCTCACACCACCGCGGCACTTCCCGGAGCAGATTCTGAACTCGCTCTCACGCTCCAGGAGTCTGACCTGAATTTGCTCGCTCATCTCTTAAACGAACAACCCAGGTTGCGCTATTCCTCCACACCTCCGGCACCACCAGGGTATGTGACAAAGGGGTACAAAAATAATCCAGAGGCCACCAGGGTGGCATTTCAATTCGGAGGGTTTCATACTGGAGATCTTGGATATCTTGATTCGGATGGCTATTTGCATTTGGTAGGTAGAATTAAGGAGCTTATTAATCGTGGAGGTAATATGCACATTTCAGTTGTATTTATGTCGTTTTCATGTCACTCTAGAAAAGTTAAAGACTTTCCTTAGTGAAGTTTATTGTGTGGTTTACAACTTGCAAGTTCATATGATAGTTCCTGCAATAAATACAAATTGCCAGCATCTCAATTATGATGACTTAACTTTTCCCTGGTGAATTTTCAGGGGAGAAAATATCACCAATTGAAGTGAATGCAGTTCTTCTATCTCATCCAGACATTTCTCAAGCTGTTGCTTTTGGAGTGCCTGATGACAAATACGGTGAAGAGGTAACATAAAGAACCCAATTTTCTAAAATTTTAAGCCATTTTTTCCTGTAAATAATACATACGTATCCTAGACGCATGCTTAGGCACATATTAGTGACTTCCGCCCACTGTGCTTTGGGTTTTATGTATGATGAATAAGACATCGTGCTTAGCTCAGACGATTCTCTTTGATTTTTTCCCTGACTGCTCAGTAGAAAGAGAGATGATACAACGTATGGTCCAATATCTGGAAGCGTGGTTGCTTACTAGGATTATTACTATTTTGACACATTTCAGTTCCGTGGTGACCTAAAAGTTTTGGTTTTAAGTTAGCATTCTTGGCTATTAAAGATTGCTTGTTTTCTTTCTTTCTTTTTTTTTTTGAAACTATTTTAGTTCCAAAATTCAGAATTTACAAATGTACGCTCTTATGTGGCCAATAGATAAACTGTGCAATAATTCCAAGAGAGGGATCAAACACTGACGAGGCAGAGGTGTTGAGGTATTGTAAAACTAATTTGGCAGCTTTCGAGGTGCCCAAGAAGGTCTTCATCACCGATGCTCTACCAAAGACGGCCAGCGGAAAAATCCAAAGGGGATTAGTGGCTGAACACTTCATTGCTCAAATTTCTACTGCTAAAGTTCCCAAATTTGGTGCTTAAGAGGGGAAAAAATTTATAAAAAAAAAAACTGTTCATCTGGTATTATGATCAAGGGATGAAAAAAATATTTCGAAAATAAGTTCCCTTTTATAGATTTAATTGGTTAGAACTTACAAAGAAATGATGTTATTTTCTCATTTGGATAGTAATCTGATAATTCATCAAGAGTAGTTTATCATAGTGAGTGGGAGGGCCTTGCCCTTTTATTTACTCCTGTAGGGCATGATTTGCGATTATGCAAGTATCTTCGGAGAATTAGACAGGCTATTAGATTTGTATTGTCGCAGGATTGTTGCACTTGTGGTTGGCGCTATAGGCAAGTCCTCAACATATTGTTTTCGCATATGTACTTGTTTATTTCAATTGTAACTCATCCATCCTGATGTATGACACTAGCTCTACCAGTCGACATGATAAATTTCATAGTGTTATGACTTATCATTTCTTTCTAGTATCTATATGACAACATTGCCCAAAAACAGAGAAGGATGATTTATTTTAAATTTTTAAATTTTAAAGGATAATTATTCTTGTTGTTGGTATATATGCCACTATTGGTTAATCGTTGAGCTACAAGTTTGCAAACACAAAAGCTTGGATTTTTGTAATTTTCTTTTACCTGAAACCGAAAGCAAATGCTTCTAGACTAAATTCAGAAAAATATTCTTTGCATATATTTTCAGACTTGCAAAGCCGAAAACATAGGCAGAAGAAACTCCCATGATAAATTTGTACCTAATTCTTCGAAAACATCAAAATTGAATGTCAATTCATTACCTCAAAAAGTACCCAAGACCCAGTTGCTTCAATCTACGCATCATCTAAAGCTTCTAACTATAGAAAACAGAAATAGAACAAAGACTAGATCAGATATAACATTCGCTATAAATATCTAATTGCTATATAACATCCGCGATATACTTGGTACTAATTAATTGGTAGCCATTTGCTAACAACCAACATGTCTGTAAAACCAGAATTACCCAAACCAAAATACCACAAATTCACAGTAAACATAGCCTGCCCAACACAATCTAAACTCCCAAACAAGTATTCAGGTACAAAAAAGAACATCAAATCCATATTACAACTGCAAAGACACTGATCTAAGCTTCCTCTTGAAGCTCCTCTTCATCCTCGTAGTCATAACCCTCCTCGTCTGCAGTTGCATCTTGGTATTGCTGATACTCAGAAACTAGATCATTCATGTTGCTTTCAGCCTCTGTAAACTCCATCTCATCCATACCTTCTCCAGTGTACCAATGCAAGAAAGCCTTCCTGCGGAACATGGCAGTAAATTGCTCACTCACCCTGCGGAACATCTCCTGAATTGAAGTAGAGTTGCCAATGAATGTTGATGCCATCTTCAGTCCAGTCGGGGGAATGTCACAAACCGTAGATTTGACATTGTTGGGGATCCACTCCACAAAGTAAGATGAGTTCTTGTTCTGAACATTAATCATCTGTTCATCTACCTCTTTGGTGCTCATTTTGCCACGGAACATTGCTGAAGCAGTCAAATATCTTCCATGACGAGGATCAGCTGCACACATCATGTTCTTGGCATCCCACATTTGTTGAGTGAGCTCAGGCACTGTGAGGGCTCTGTACTGCTGTGACCCACGAGAAGTGAGTGGAGCAAACCCAACCATAAAGAAATGCAACCGAGGAAATGGGATGAGATTAACAGCCAGTTTTCGAAGGTCAGAGTTGAGCTGACCAGGGAAGCGAAGGCAGCATGTCACCCCACTCATTGTGGCAGAAATAAGATGGTTAAGGTCTCCGACTGTCAAAAAAAATAATTGCAAGTGGGGTTGAGTTATATTTGAAAGTAGATATATTCCAAAGGAGTTATAAGCCAAAGATAATAGTAATCATTTCAAGAAACAATAACTCTTCAGTATTCAAGCATAGAGATATCAGTATGTCAGAAAACAGAACTGTTTTCCCAGCTATCCACAATTAAATCCACACGGTCCCCTTATAAATCAACGCAAGTACGGGGCCATGTGGGGTTCAAATGTGACTCACTGCCATCCAATATTCAAGTTTCCATGCATGGAAATAAGAACAGTAGCCAAATCAAACAAATATAGCATCCTTTGCACTTACATCGAGCGCGAATAAGGAAATGAGATCTGGATTGCAGTGAAACGATTTTTTGTAATTACAAAGGAAAAAGGAAAATTAGAAACATATAAAAAATAATATTCAAAGCAGTCTACAATATTATATAGTAAAAATCAAGCTCTTAATAATCAAATTAAGATAACTATTTGTATTACCAAAAAAAAACATCAAATTCCCAAACAAGGAAATAATAGAGAATTGTCAAAGATCAAAAGTTGCATAACATTACAGAAAAACGGAGGCATTATAAACTACAATTACAGCAAATAGAATAACAGGTAGGCACTTACAGCTAGGAGTTGTTAGCTTAAGAGTCCGGAAGCAAATATCATACAGAGCCTCATTATCCAAAACCATACACTCATCTGCATTCTCAACGAGTTGGTGAACAGAGAGAGTTGCATTGTATGGCTCAACAACAGTGTCGGATACCTTTGGGGATGGGAACACAGAGAATGTGAGCATCATTCTATCAGGATACTCTTCTCTGATTTTAGAAATTAGAAGCGTTCCCATGCCTGATCCAGTACCACCTCCCAAAGAGTGGCAAACCTGGAACCCTGCAAGAAACAAAGGAATTCGTCAATCCTCAAACTCTCTAAACCAAGGAAATTAAAGTCCGATGCATCACAACCAAAACTCTTCTATCCCTACCCGATTATCTGCTAAATCACGACGCAATCATAAAAATATTTACAAAGAACCAAAAATGCAATCTCGAGCATCGCTTAACTGTTTCAATTTCAAAGTCTCCACAGTATGATTTTATAAAATGAAATCAGTATAAATCTTAAGACTTACTGGATCTGACATACCTCCACATACAGACATTCTCATCAAAAAATTAATCAAGAACACTAAAAAATGTAGTCAGAGAAAAGTTCTTAAATAACGGGTGAAGTAACCTAAATAGCAGATCATTTCCAAAATGAAGAAACAAACAGCGAAAAGAAACAACAAAAGGTATACTATAGAACTGAATACCTTGCAAGCAGTCACAGTTCTCGGCTTCCTTCCGTACAACATCAAGAACTGAGTCAATCAACTCAGCCCCCTCTGTATAATGTCCCTTGGCCCAGTTATTTCCAGCCCCAGACTGCCCAAAAACAAAGTTATCTGGCCGGAATATCTGCCCATATGTGCCAGATCTGACACTGTCCATGGTGCCGGGTTCCAGATCCATGAGGACGGCGCGTGGAACAAACCTTCCGCAACTCGCCTCGTTGTAGTAAACATTTACCCGCTCGAGTTGCAGATCATTGTCCCCCTGGTACCTTCCTGTCGAATCAATCCCGTGCTCGGCGCAAACAACCTCCCAGAACTTAGCTCCGATCTGGTTGCCGCACTGGCCACCCTGGATGTGAAGGATCTCACGCATTTTGATTCGAAACGGTGAGGTTTGAGAACAGAAGAATACAGAGAGTGGAGTGCCTGTACTATGTGGGAGAACTGAGAACTAAAAAGGCAAGCGGTAAAGATTGGAGAGGGAAGAGAAAACAGAGAGGCTTATACAGTACGGAGATAACGAATGGGTTTTCCACCGTTAACAGGGGTGCGAGTTAACGGAAAAACTTGACGGACGTTTTGTTTAAGGGGGAACTTAAATTTTGAAATTTGAAATTTGGCAAAATCCCTCTTGTTTTCATTTTTCATTTATTCCCTTAAATCTGATTAGGGTTAGTTCAGGATTGGGTGGAGTGGAGGACCATCGCGAAAGCCCACGCTTAATTATGTAGATTGAGGAATACGCGCTTTAGCATCTAGATAAAAAGGAGTATCTCATTCTGCTCTCTGGCAGCGCACATGGAAAGTTGCTGAGAAGGCACGTGATTTTCAGGAGTATCATGCGATTCCGCCAGAAAAAACAGACCGCAAGTGCTTTTTGTTGCTGGCCCACATCAATTTTTAATCTTTGGACAAAACATATTATGGTTTTAAATTTTAACAAAGTTATGTCAATAAATCATTTAATTAATTCTCTTGATAATCAATTTTAAATTAATTAAATTATTTAATTTAAATTTTATTAATTGACTCTCTTTTTAGAAAAATAAATTATATATTAAAACCAAAAAAACAAAATCTATCTTGAAAACACTTCAGGTGGGCTATCTAAATAATGAATTTTTTTTAATACGTATCAAAATTATTTCTATTAATTTAGGATGTGTCTTTTCAAATAGTTGTAAAATATTTTATTAACAACTCATTTTGCTTAATTAATCTATAGAACTAGCCATTAATCCTATATTTGGTTTTAAAAAAATGAAATTTGACTTGATAATTTTATGGATTTAGTTAACCCATAAAATCAGTTTTAACTAAAACATTATCTCTCATGTCTTTACTAATCCTATTCCAGTGGGATTACTGATTCCTATGCTACTCTTAAAAACAACACGTCAATTTATGCTAATGACTAAACCATAAATCATTTTTAGATGTTGTTCCTTGTTTTTACAAGACTTCTCATCTTTCCCTCCTAGGTTCCAATAATTAAATATTGTATTAATTATTTTTTTTGGTAGTTAAGGAGTATCGATCTCGAGACTTTTGAGGGAGGAGTACATCCACTTCGCCGCTAGGACAAACGTCCTTGGCAAGATATAATAATTTTTCTTATTGCATGTAGTAATTCGGTCAAAAATTAACCAAATCACGGTGAAAAAAAATAGAATTAAAAAAAATAAGTATAGATGAAAAACAAATCGGTGGAGACGAAAATAAAAAAAACTATTGATAATATTGAAAAAAAGAATTAAAAAACGATAGAGGGCGAAAAATTTCTGGAGTGATTAGCCATATCCATTGGCCCACAATTTGGCTAACCAAAACTGAGAGGATAGGGGCGAATGGGGTTTCACTCATTGTGTAGGTAAATAGGGAGGTGGGATGGGGTCTCTCTTAGGAAAAACAAAAGAAAGGAAGGCTGAGTTGACAAAAAGTGAAGCAAAGCAGTCATTGTCCTCATCACTTAACCCTTCATGACGAAGCTAAGATCGTCATCTTTTCTTATTGGTGTAATTATGGTTTATGATTTATCATTGCATATATTATTAGTCTATTTCAAAACAAAATTATATTTCCTATTATGGGCTAATGATATCCAACAAGAAAATCAAGTAAATCTTAAGCGAGAATGTTCAGATTATGAATAATCAAGTGTGGCCTCAAATTCTGCATCTTCAATAGTCTCACGAATGGTTTCTTCCTGCTATAAATTAAATCACAAAGCCATAATCTTCTGAATGAAAACCATAACCTTGATATAACTAAACTCATAGAAATTAAATGTAGTTTTCCATTTTATTAACAGTAATTAAAATACGAATAGAATTATTTCAAATCATAAAATAGACGAGAATACATATAGTTTAAAAAAAAAAGAATTAATCTCATTTTAAAATTAGCTAGCGTTTATCTGGAATCTTTTAAAATCAATTGCAAATGGTGATGTGACAATCGCAAAACAATTGTACGAATAATTTGCAAGCTTGTAATAAATGAAAAAGAATATAGAAAATTTCATTTGAATAGAAATTTGTAATACAAATTTGCAACAAATGAAATAGAAAATAGAGGATTTCACTTGAATAAAAAATTGTAATAAATCTCATTTTTATTATTTTATAATATTTTTTATTATAAGTAATAAATATAATATATTAAAATATTAATTATATTTCATAATTTGAAATTAATATCAATTACATAAATTAAATATATTAAAAATGTTATTGAAATTTTATTATGGCTCATTTGATATCACATTTGAAAAAAGCCATTTTTTGAATAAAAAATTATATTTTTATTTTTTTAAATTTTAAAAATTGATTTTAATAGAAATAGATGAATAAATATTTTTTTCAAAAAGTAAATAAAAAAATAATTTATAAAAATTTAAAAATAATTAATTAATTAAATAAAATTAAAACTTGTTTTTAAAACACTTATTAGCACTTCTAAAAACACTTTATGGGCTGTTTGATATTGGAAAAAACATTTTTTTTGGATAATTTTGTATTTTTAATTTTTTAAAATTTTTAAAATTGATTTTAGTAAATATAAATAAATATATATTTTAAAAAATATATATTTATAAAAAATAATTTATAAAAAATTAAAAAAATTTAACCAATTAAATAAAAAAAATTCAAAATCTATCTTAACAGCAATTTTAAACATTTCTTAATATGCAGTAAGAACCATATTTTCCAACTGCATGTTGACATTTCTCCCATGGTGATGTGGACTTGTTCGGGCCTCTAAAGTAGTTGCGTGGCAGAACGCTAATGAACCATATTAAAAGTCAGCCAATACGCTCATATTCGAATAAAAATTGTCCCCACCATGTATGTACAATAGGGTTGTCCGCAAGCAATCCGGTGTAAAATCCATCCGCTCACTGATTGAGAGCTACTTTTTAGATAAATGCACAAATTATAATTTTGTAGTAAATTTTTTAATTATTGTAATTTATTACTAAAATTTTTAAAAATATTGTAATTCTAAATTAAAATTTTAGTTAAATAAGATGATGTATTGTAGTATGTCAATATATTACATTTTTTTACTAAAAGTTTAATTTAGATATAAAATTCAAATATTTTTAAAAATTTTGATATTATATTAGAGTATTACCATTTATGCAATTGGATAATGATTGCAAATTGTGAGTTCTAATATCATATCACAAAAATTTTAACTATACTTTTAAATATACTTTATTTCTACTATTGATATAAATTTAATTTGTAAAATTCAATTAATATTTTAATATATTAATTTAATATTAACAATTAAAATGTTAAACTATTTTTATTGTTAAATAAATTGAATTTTATTGTTTTAATTAATATTAAAATTAATTATAAAATTTTAAAAAAATCACATAATATTTTATTGATGAAAAAAAATATTATATAGAAAATTACAACAAAAACTAAAATAAAATTCAATATTAAAATTTTATAAAAAGTTAATAATTAGATTTGTTTTATTATGTATAATTTATATTAATATACATACTTAATTAAATAAATAATTAATTATATTAACCATTAATTATATATTAATTAATTTTAAATATATAAATTAATAAATAATTTTATTTATTAATTTTATTTAAATTAATGTTAAATAATATATAACTCACAAGAAGTTATTAATCACTTTAAATTCCCTCCTATTTCTAATATCTCATCTTGCAAAATTGGAGATGACAGTTCTAGTTATACTATTTGCCCTTGAAAGTGTCAGCAAGAGTTTGCAATTTTCGCTGAAAGCCGATAATTATGCTATTACTGTCTTCCAAATTCAAAGCTGTGAAGATGGTGAGCCAGAGACAGAGATCAGCCCGGAAGCGACACAGAGTAGAGCACCCAGAGCTATTTCCTAAGCCAGAACCAACGCCCCCGAAAGACCCCAACTAGAAAAAGAAAAATAAGAGCAAGTTCAAGAGGAAAAGGTCAGACTCCAAACAGTCCAATGACTCAAACGAACCCAACAAAAAA